>JAMSLZ010000021.1:0-267509 GCA_026027325.1 Actinomucor elegans
AAAATAAATAATGAATATGAATATGAGGTAAAATGGAGAAATTATAAAAAACAAGTAAACAGTTGGATTAAAGAAAGTGACTTTCAAACAAAAGATATTCTAAAGAATTATTGGGATTCTATCAATGTCTAAGAGCAACGTTAAAAATAAAAAAAATAAAAATTAGTTTTTAAATTAAATAGTGTTTTTTGTAATTATATTTTTTTTTGTTTAACACTTTTTTATTGTAATTTTTGAAAGTTTGGTAATTAACGTAAAAATAAGAAATTGCAATAATTATGCAAAACTTATAAAGATTAAACTTTTATATTACTTTTCAATACAATTAAACTTTTTTTTTCATAATATTTCACACCAGATCGAAACCCTGTTGTGCGACAATTTTTTTCTTTTAAAATTGATTAAAAAGCACGTCGTAAGTTTTTTAGCAACTTACAACTTGATAAATAAAGAAAACTATATAATTTTAATTTAATAATATAAAAATAATTATAATATATATATTAATTATTAATGGTATGTAATGTAGCTCAATCGCTCACGTATGTTTTTGGCATTGAGGTTTGGCTTCGTTTCCTTTTCCATAGATCCTAAGCCTTCGGCCTTGAGTGCCCTACGCACGGTCTGCGGTGAAACAGATAAACCAAAGTCAAATGACAATTGTTTTTGAACACTTATTGCGTTTCCCTGGCCTCCTCTTGTAATCTGTCGCACGCAATATCTTTTATCCGCTTCTTTAAGCTTTAAAGGTTTACCTCCTTTTGGCTTCTTTCGATTAGGTAAGTGTTCCGCGGCGACTTTATTGACTGTCGTGCGCCCAACATTGGTGCGATAGGCAACCTGGCGAATGGAATAGCCTGCTTGGAGGTCGCCAATGATATTTTGTCGTGTGTCTTCAGATATGGGTCTCATCACTTATGAAATAAATTAAGAATGTATAATAAGATTGTGATTTAATGAATTAATGAGAGTATGCGCGATGAAAGATAACTTTGTTTTTGAGTCAATTTCCATCATGTTCAACTTATGGGTTGAATTTCGCATCTAAAAATTGACTCACAATACTGTCCGCATGATGTTCCTTTTTTAAACGATTAATACTCTATATTAGGAAAGTCATATGATTTGAGGTTTCAATTAATTGTAATGATTTTGATGGGTGTTGTAAACGCTCATAATTATATTAATAAGAGAATACTGTACAGATAGAAAATCGTATAGATATCCTTATATATAGCTGCAGAAGTGTATAAAGCATTATTACCAAGAACCAGAATGTAAATGACTGTATTTGATTATGTTAAAATATCTTTATTTATATATCACTCTGAGCAAGTAGACGCTAATCGATAAATACTATCTCTCACACCAAATATTACATTCAATACTATTACCTTTGGATATATTGATCCCGACACTCCTCGCCGCTAATCTTGGTCCGCTCATTTGGTTATTATCCCTGGTCTTCTTTATACGCAGTCCAACCTTGTTCCTGGCAAATCGTAATATGAATTTAGAATCAAGTACCGACCGAGAAAAAGTATATAAGAGATGCGTTTTATCACCTTTTGACCAGTTAATCAATTCTTGATCTATAATAAAAAACTATCCACAGTTTTAAAAGTATTTCTATCTTCCAAAATCTTTATCTACCACCTTTACAACATTTTTTACTTTTAATTACTGTCCTATTTTCCTTACTTTTATCAATATGGCTTCCAACAACGTTTCTGGTTCTTCTTCTGCCAACTGTGGTGTTAACCCTGACACCCCCATGTTTGATGAATCGACCTTGTCAAGCAACCTTGATGAGTTTATCAAGTCTCCTGGTGCTAGTTCTTTGTTGTCTGAGTCGGCTGAGCATGCTGTTGCTGACATGACTGACCCACAACTTATTGACACGAATATCGCCGGGCTCCGTGCAGATATTACCCGATACCTTCAAGCGTTTAGTCGTGCTCGTGTAGTCAGAGATGACGTAGCGGCTGATGAAGCCTTGTTGGCCCTTGAACGCTCCAAGAGGATGCTCCGTGAGATCCAAGAGTGCAGTTCATTGATCGGTGAGGTTGATCGTGTTAAGCCACCTACTGGTTTGACATTGAATCGTCGCGACTTGCCCAAGTTCCAACTCTTGACCTCGGCTGTCAAACCTTTTCCAGGTTACGAAGCCTTCGAGTCTGTTGAGCATTTTTTGAGAGAATTTGAGGATGTAGTTGAGTCTTCTTCCATGTCCATTGATGAGGTGTGGAAGAACTTCTTACCCCTTTGCCTTCCCCATGGCGATAAAGCATGGGTGAAAGATGAGCTGAGTAGAGGTTGTACCCTATGGGCAGATGCTCGTAGAGAGTTTAAGAAGCAGCACGGTTCTTCCCTTGTGTTGAGAAGATATACTGACCTTGTGTTTACCATGGTAATGGAAAACAATGAGTCGGTGGGCGACTATGCTAAGCGTTTTCAAACAGCAATGTTTGATGCAGGCCTACCTAGAGAGTGTCCTAGAGTAGCTGATCGTTTTTTGGCCTCGCTGACCAAACCTGTTCAGACGCTGATCAGAGTTGCAATGAATTCAGTGAAGGCTGGATCTTCTGGTGAGAATGCTGAATACACTGTCGATCAAATCGCACAGATTGGTCGTGATATTCTTGGTGACGACCATACGTCGTATAATGAGGCTGTTTCTCTTCTTCCTGGTGCGCCTGTTGTTGAGCGACGCAAAGAAAAGGCCCCCTATTACCATCATCACAAGAATGCAGCTCGTCGGGTGCAAAAGGCGAGTAAGGTGGCGAAACCCTTTTCGTGCATCCATCATGGTAACAATGCGACCCATGACACCAAGGATTGTTTTCTCGCTAAGAGAAGAGCTGAACGCCCTCCTTCTGTGAAGAAGGCGAAGGGTAAAGAGTGTTGGACTTGTGGTGTATCTCCATGGCGTCCTGGTCATCGTTGTGGTGCTGCTGAAAGCAGTAATAGCAGTACTGTCTTGGCTGTGATGCCTGCGGCTTCCTCGAGTGAGAAGTCAATTGAGCAGCAAGTTCAAGAGGACTTGGAGATGGCCGACTCCGAGATTGAGAATCAGAGCTATCAATGTAAGTACCTGAACGAGAACAAGAAGAGTGACAAATTAAAGGCTAATGACGCATTTAATTTATGTACACCATTGATTGTAGAGTCTGAACGTCTCCTGGGACGCGTAGATACAGGAAGTAGTTGTAGCTTTGTTAGTTTGTCTTCTTTGAAGAATAAACTTCATATAAATAAAGTACATAAATTACCTGGTTCTTATAATTTCTTGTCTCATCAAAATACTGCAAAGAGAATTGGTATCACCGATCCTTTGGAAATAAAGTATGCAAATGGCATTAAGTTCAAACACTCATTTGAAGTAATGAACTTTAACGACGGGTTCGAGTTTGACATTCTTCTTGGCACAGATATTCTTCCCAAAATGAATATCGGATTAACTGGAGTGGCTTTTCGCATCAAAGACGATCATGCACATTCTGACGCTGCCTTGAGTGATGAAGCTATTTTTGAAAACTTGAACATTGAACGTGAAAGAAAACATGAACCTGACAATTCGCCTGCTGGTACGCCTGAGCAAAGAGCAGAGTTCATGAGTATAATTAAAGAATCACTAGAGATTAATCAGAGCATACCTATAACATCTTCATGTCCTTTGCCTGAATCCATTGTTCGATTACCTACGAAAGAGGGTGCAACGGCGTATAGACGTCAATACCCCATCCCTTATGCATTAAGACCAGTTCTCGATAAGCAAATAAAAGAATGGTTGGAAACAGGTACAATCATTCGATCCCGAGTAAACACGTCATTCAACAGTCCATTACTGCTTGTTCCTAAGCGTAACAAAGATGGTGAGATTGTGAGCCATAGAGCGTGTTTAGATGTGAGATCGTTGAATCAAATTCTACCTCCAACATTCAATTTTCCCGTACCTTTGGTTAAGGATATCTTTGATAACTTGGCCGGTAAAAAAGTGTTTACAACTTTGGATTTGTCGAATGCATATCATCGATTCAAAGTGGCACCCGAGGATGTACACAAGTTATCGTTTACTTATAATGGCAATGGCTTTTCCTTTCAAAAAGCGTGCTTTGGAGTGAAAATGCTAACCTCGCAATTTCAAAAGGTCATGGCAACCTTGTTTGAAGGTATTGATTGCGTTCAGAACTTCGTGGATGACTGTATTGTTGCCAGTGAAAGTATCGAACAGCATGCAAAAGATGTAAAGTTTGTGATTGACAGATTAAATTCCGCAAATTTAATCCTGAAAGAATCCAAGTGTTCATGGTTTCAACATTCAGTTCGTATGTTGGGATTTGTAGTGGACGCTTCAGGAGTTCGTGTGGATCAATCAAAACTTACCAATGTTTCAAAGTGGCCACCTCCAAATAAAAATAAGAAACACATCCAGCAATTTATGGGTTTGGTCAATTACCTGAGAGAATTCGTTCCGATGATTTCCAGAGTAGCAGAACCACTCACCAGTTTAGTGAATGCAGAGAATGTGGAAGAGCTGTGGACCGATCGTCATACTAAGAGCTTTGAAACTATCAAAGAGATTTTGCAGTCGAAGATGATGCTGCATTATCCGGATTTGTCGAAACAGTTTTACGTAGCTACAGACGCATCACTTTATGGTGTCGCGGCAGTGTTGTTTCAAAAGAATGAGGCCGGCCAAGATCTTTACATAGGATTTGTATCGAGCTCCTTGTCACCTTCACAACGCCGTTGGAGCACTACTAAAAGAGAATTGTATGCAGTCGTGTTAGCATTACTGAAGTTTCGCAAGTATATATGGGGCAAAAAGTTCACTGTATTTACAGATCACAAGGCACTAGTATACTTACATACGCAAAAGATCGCAAATCCCATGTTAATTGGGTGGATCGAGACTCTTCTGGATTTTGATTTTGATGTAGTGCACATCCCCGGTATCTTGAACAAATTGCCTGATATTCTGAGCCGTTTGTATTCACCTTTAGAAGATGAAAACAAACTGGTGGAGGATAGTGTTACGAGCAAAATCATCAGACGAAGTCCTAAAAATAAAGCCATCATTAGAAAAAAGCGATTTAGCCGAGATAAAACGATTAACGTACTCGCGACTAAACTAGTTGAAAGAAAAGATGAGCTGACTGACTATATGACTCCTCCTGAAGAAGAGAGAGATGCTCTGTTGAAAGAAGCGCATGCATTTGGACACTTTGGATCGCAAGCAATTGTGCGAGATTTACATTCACAAGGTCTCCATTGGGCGAATATCTACGCAGAAGCAAAAGACATTGTTAGTTCGTGTGTTGAATGTCAAAAGCACAACATCAGTAAGAGAGGTTATCACCCATTATCTAATGTTGTAGCCAACCGACCATTTGATCATATTGCTATTGACTTGGCTGGACCTTTTGACGTAACTGAAGAAGGATATGTTTACATGTTGGTTATAACAGATATTTGTTCGAAATTCGTTATTCTCAGACCTCTGAAGAACAAACAATCCGATACTGTTGCAAAAGAGTTGGTCAGAGTCTATGGTGATTTTGGTGTTCCACGTATTTGCCAGTCTGATAATGGTCTAGAGTTCAAGAATGCTGTGATGAACAGTATTTCGAAGAACCTAGGAATTGATAGAAGATATACTACGCCATATCATCCTCGAGCAAATGGAGCAGCGGAAAATGCAGTTCGTACCGCAACTAACACGTTAAGAAAAATGATGAAGTCAGACAGTCATAGTTGGGCGTATTATCTTCCTATCATACAGCTCTGCATGAACCGACACATTAAAGCAAAAACTATGAGTTCTCCCTTCTCCTTGATGTTTGCACGTAGAGTCAACTTACCTGATGACTACGGTAACGAGAAGAAGTTCAAACTACCCATCGAGTCTATGACCATGCGAGAGTTGGAAGAACGCGTAGATTACATGGATAAGATCGTATTCCCAGCCATCCTCGAAAGAACTCAGAAGATAAATGAGGAATACAACAAAAAGTTCAATCAAAAGAGTGTTCTTGTCGACATTCCAGTTGGAACGCATGTCATGATCAGATTACAGAATCGATCTAGTAAGTTAGCTCCGATTTATGAGGGACCTTACACTGTTGTTCGAAGAAATACTGGTGGATCGTATGAACTAAAGGATGAACAGAATGAATTATTATCCCGAAACTATGTACCGTCGGAATTGAAAGTCGTTACCCTGGATGAGTCTAGTATCGAAGAAGAATACTACGAAGTCGAAGGTATCCGTGATCATCGAGGTGAAGAAGGTCATCGAGAATACTTGATTAAGTGGAAAGGTTATTCTGAGAAAGAAAATACTTGGCAAAAAGCAAGTGATTTCACCGATCCAACTATCATTCAACGGTACTGGAATAAGCAAAGAGAATTACGACGTTTAGAGCAAACTAGAGTCGAACAGTCAATTCAAAACTCTGAACCTAACAGACGCAAAAAAGTTGGAACTTCCAAGATTCCTAAATGCAATGGGAATGAGATGTCAAATGTAGCGATCGAGATGTCGAAAAACAAAGAGCAAATATTGCAGCCACTACGAGTAGAGAAGAGAGAATACTGAATAGACGTTCAAACAAGAAAAGAAAGATAGAATAAGTAGGCAAGTTATGAAACAAGAACCAAGAAAAGCCACGATGCAAGAAAAGACCCTGAATTGGTGCGTAAAAGGAGGTATACCTGAGCGTGTTAATCAAAACTCAGCCGCATGAATGTACTATTTGGTGGAACTGACGCACTTGCCGAATCAATACAAGTTTGTTTGATTCTGGTGGAGGATAATGTTGTAAACGCTCATAATTATATTAATAAGAGAATACTGTACAGATAGAAAATCGTATAGATATCCTTATATATAGCTGCAGAAGTGTATAAAGCATTATTACCAAGAACCAGAATGTAAATGACTGTATTTGATTATGTTAAAATATCTTTATTTATGTATCACTCTGAGCAAGTAGACGCTAATCGATAAATACTATCTCTCACACCAAATATTACATTCAATACTATTACCTTTGGATATATTGATCCCGACACTCCTCGCCGCTAATCTTGGTCCGCTCATTTGGTTATTATCCCTGGTCTTCTTTATACGCAGTCCAACCTTGTTCCTGGCAAATCGTAATATGAATTTAGAATCAAGTACCGACCGAGAAAAAGTATATAAGAGATGCGTTTTATCACCTTTTGACCAGTTAATCAATTCTTGATCTATAATAAAAAACTATCCACAGTTTTAAAAGTATTTCTATCTTCCAAAATCTTTATCTACCACCTTTACAACAATGGGCTTTCAAATGATATTATTTTTATATTTTTGCAGCCATTATCGAGCGAGTAATGATAATGTGAAGCTAAAATTGCAAAACATGCGGACAGTATTGTAAGTCACTGTATATCCATCTGAGACATGAATCTTAAACATATCAACTCGTAAGTGCTTCCGTAAAGATGAGATTGATAATGAATAAGTTATTATTCATACAATAGTCTCTATTCTATAACAGTACCCCTGCTACGTTTGAACATGCCAAGGAGAAAGCGCAACAGATTGAGAAGAGTCTCAAGAAGTATGGTGCTCGCGGTATGAACCATGATTTTGGTCCTGGTACTGGTTCCGCTCAGGAGAATGTTAGCTTTTCTAGAAGTTCTGAGGCTTCAGCTGTGTCAAGCATGTTCTCATTGGTAGATAAACTGGAACGGTTAAGTGTTAACCTGGTGAATTTGAGTCAGTCATCTGGAAAGGCTCAAAATTTTACGGCTATGAAGACTTCTGCTCCTAATACTGGTCCTACTCGTCGGTTTGTCTGTTTCTTTTGCGATAAGGAAGGTCACAAGAAGTATGACTGCTGTTGTATTCCACCTACTATTTTGCATCGACATAATAGTAAGGAATCAACTGTTCATTTATGTCATACACGGACTCTATCTGATAACCCAATCAGATTAACGAGGCCTGCATAAATACAAGCGATGTGTCATCCTTAGAACTATTAGCCAATAATCCTTACAAGAAACACGCGGCATCATACTATCGAGTAGTATCGAGTGTATCTCAAGATAAGACCTGAATATCGAATAACGCGTGGGTTATACAATTACAACAATGCGTGGTTGAAAGGCTTATTAGTGGCTGCTGGGATTGGACTCCGTTGTACGGCCATGCGTGCTGATAGATATTGAATGCTACACTATTAAGCTCTTATGAAATGTATATAAAGAAGACTTGATTTTGAATTGTGAATAAACATTAGAATAACTTTTACTATCAGGATAGCTGATTCCATTTACTGTCTATTCTTTTATTATTGTATTTTAAATTATATCCTTCGTCTTTAGCACCGGATATAACAGGTTTCAAAAATTCAACAAAAATTCGTTAAATGAAGTTACAGTGACCAGCAAAACTGTTACAATGTTTTCAGTTTTTGAACATAATCGCTTATATCTCCACGAGATCGCTTTCATACTAAATGAGAAATAGCTTATTCTGAAGCCCAAGTTATCGGCTTTATTAAGAATGTTTCGGATTTGTGACTGCGTTAGTATTTTCGGAGAAATAGATTGAGAAATGAGAGGACAACATTGTAACAGTTTTGCACGGCTAGGCTCATTATTATACTAAGTCACTTTATTCAATTTTAATAGTCAGTCCAGTGCCCTTTTCTTCTGATACATTGTTCAATACGACGTGGCATGCTATGAATGACATTTCGGCACTCTTCCTTGTCTATAACGTCGTACCAAACCTTGGTGACTCTCTCATAAAGCTCTTGCATGCCCTTAGGAGGAGTATCATACTCGTTCAACCTTATTTTTAACAACCGCCACATATTCTCGATTGGGTTTGTTGTAAACGCTCATGATTATATTAATAAGAGAATACTGTACAGATAGAAAATCGTATAGATATCCTTATATATAGCTGCAGAAGTGTATAAAGCATTATTACCAAGAACCAGAATGTAAATGACTGTATTTGATTATGTTAAAATATCTTTATTTATATATCACACTGAGCAAGTAGACGCTAATTGATAAATACTATCTCTCACACCAAATATTACATCCAATACTATTACCTTTGAATATATTGATCCCGACACTCCTCGCCGCTAATCTTGGTCCGCTCATTTGGTTATTATCCCTGGTCTTCTTTATACGCAGTCCAACCTTGTTCCTGGCAAATCGTAATATGAATTTAGAATTAAGTGCCGATCGTGAAAAAGTATATAAGAGATGCGTTTTATCACCTTTTGACCAGTGAATCAATTCTTGATCTACTGTATGCGAAAAAAGGGTTTCAATGTTTTATAAATTAATCTTTTTCTCTTCATATAGCTGTCTAAAATAAAACTATGCAGTTGATGTTAGTATCAATAGAGAGCTAAAACTTTGGTCTTTTTTTCTATAGTTTTTTCTTCATTCTGAACTGTATTTAAAACTAGGGAGTTAAGGAGAAGTTGAGAATTTTTGATTTTTTGATTTTTCAAAATATGTCGTTACTTAACATCGCATAAAATTATTTTAAATTGAGCTATCGAAGAAATTTAAAACATGGTCCAAAACAATGGGACATTCTTTATGAGTAGGAAAATTAAAATAAAGAATAAAAGAAGCTGGCTCGTCCTGTCCAAATTGAATATTTTCACCACTTTTTTTTTATAAAAAAAATTAACATCATGGTTCGTTCTATTACTAAAGATAAGCAAGACACTCTCAAGTCACTGTTGTCAAGAAACACTCCTTACTCAAGAATTCAGAAACAACTACCAGACATTTCTCTAGCCACTATTAGTAGATATAAAACAAAGTTTTTTCCTACTACCAAGCCTACTAGCACTGGAAGGCCATGTTCAGTAAGCAATACAACAAAGAAATACATTCAAAATAAAATGAAAACCGGTCAATTCAAATCACCACAAGATATAAAGGCTTATCTTATTTCAGTTGGAATTAATATGACAATGAGGAGCATTCAGTTAATGCTTCATTCTATGGGCTTCAAAGCAAAAAGAAAGCAGAAGTCTAATTTCATCTCCGAAAGCAACAGAAAAAAGCGACTTGTGTGGGCTAAACAGCATAGGATGTTAACCAAGGGCGACTGGCGTAAGTGGATATTTTCAGACGAAACAAGGGTGAACATATGGGGTTCAGACGGTATTAAGTACTATTGGTCTCAGCCAAATGATGTTGTTCGCCCTCACTATTTAGATCTCCAAATTCAGTAGGAAGGGGGTAGTGTCATGTTTTGGACTTGTATAACAGCGAAAGGCCCTGGTTATGGTACTACAATCATTGAAGGCTCGATAAATTCATCTTTGTACGTTGAAATACTTCAGTCATCACTTAAAGATACCTTAGACTATTATGAGTTGGATTCAAAACATGTTCGTTTTCAACGAGACAAGGCCACTCCTCATAGATCAACTATTGCTAAAAAGTTGTTTCCCAAAAACAAGTTCAATGTGGACCAAATTTATAACTGGCCACCACAAAGCCCGGATTTGAACCCAATTGAACATATGTGGCACCAATTGAAAAACCGTTTGGGACAGTACCCAACTAAACCTCATACTGTAGAAGAACTAGAAAAGAGGATCAATATAGAGTGGTATAAATTTACTAAGGAGGACTGCCTGAAATAGATTGATAGCATGCCTGGTAGAATTGAAGCTGTTATAAAAAGTAAAGGTCAACAAGAACAAATTATTAATTTTTTTCCGTAATTTTTAGCAAGCTTAATTTTTTACTTTTTAACTTTACACTTATATAAGTACTAATAAACTTTTGTTTGTTAAGAACAAAACATATATCATCTGAAAGCCCTTCATTTCTTCTACAACTTTCTCTAAGTAACATGTTTGTTTTATAGAGTTATAAGCTGCTTATATGATGAAATATTCAAAATTGGAAAACATTGAAACCCTTTTTTCGCATACAGTATAATAAAAACTATCCACAGTTTTAAAAGTATTGGATGATTATCAAACGAGCTCTCACATCACGTGATAATAGAATATATTGTTTTAAGATTATTTTATTTTATAAATTTATAATTTTATTTTTTTAAGAACAGGTACAATATTGTTATTAACATTATTAAATATATCTTCCTCATTGTTTTCATATACTCTTTTGCTTTTTTTACTTTTGTTATATGTTTTAAATTCATAAACTTTTTTTATTTTTTTATTTGATCCATTTTTTTTAATATAAATTTCAAAACACCCATCTTTTTGTTTAATTTTAAATTCACTTAAATCATATTTTTTATTTTTTTTACAATCATACTTCTTTTAATATTATATTTAAAGTTATCATCGGCTATTAAATCTAATATGTTCATTATTTTTCTATATAATTGTTTTCAATTTTTAAATTTTTTATGTTGACATTATATCTAATCCAATTCATACTATTAAGTAACGCCGAGAACATATTAGAAAAGTTAATTTTACTAGAAAATAAATCTATATTATAATAATATGTATATTAAAAAAAGGAATCTATAATATAATTATTGAAAATAATTAAAATAAAAGTTATATATATTATTGATTAATAAATCTTTTCTTGAAAAGTATATTCAACGATGTAAGATTCATTAAATTTATAATCAATGTATGTAATATAAGAATAATTATTAGAACAATATGAAATGAATTATTTTATTAAAGATAATCATTCAAATATACTTATATACAAATTTTTTAGGTTTATAATAAAATAACTATATAATATTTAATAAATCAGTTTAATAACATGATCAGATCATATTAATAATTGAAATAAACTTTCAAAATGCATTTTAAGTTTAATATATTTCGTGTCATATTACATTTTTATAAAAAAATCAAATTGTATTTAATCAAGTTATATATAAACTTTAATCTGTCAAAAACTTTTTCCATAAATTATATTCCCTATTTTTTTTCCTCCATTGATATTCTTTTAAAAACAATAATATATCTTTTTTGTTTCTATGTCTGGGTATTATACTCTGTTTTAATCCATTCCAAGTACCTTCAATAGTATTAGTATGTACACCTGTTATTGGATCTTTAAAATTTTTGGAATGATTTACAGTCATATGTTTATATCCTATATTCTTTAAATTATTGTATCCTTTCCATAAATCTGTATATATTGTGGTTCCTTTTTTTACATATTTTTTAATAATTAAATCTATATTATCAATATTTCTTTCTTTAATAGGGACAAAAAAAGTTTTTTTATTTTCGTTTTTTATTTTATTTTTTAACATACTTCTTTCTACACCTCCAATAATCCATGCACCTTCTACTCTATGACCTCTATTATATTTTCTTTTAGCTATTTTACTTTCATCTACTTCTACAATTTTATTTCTACCCCCAATTTTAATATTTCTATTACTTAATAATTGCTTATTTTTAAATGTTTTCTAAATAATTTATTATAAGATGACACAGTATTCTTTGATATTCCTAATGTTGATGCAGTAAATGAACATGGCACTTTTCCAAGAAAATAATATAGTATATGTAATTGTATATTTAATGATAATGTTAATTTATTAAATATTGTACCTTTTAAAGGTGATATAGCTTTTCTACATTTATAAAATCTGCAAACATATAATTTTTTATTTATATTTAATTTAATATCATGGTTACATTTTAAACACTTTTCATAATGGTTAACATAGTTGTTTTCAATTAAATACAATAGTGCTTCCTTCTCATCATCAAATATTTTTTTCAAAGATTTGTATGGTTCTATAAACATATAGTTCTATAAAAACCTTTTTAAGTTATATTTTAAATATAAAACAAAATTCAATTTTGTATAAAACAAAAATTAAAATGATTTCGGAGTTTTAATAATAAACCTGAGAGTTCTTTTGGGATACATCCAAAGTATTTCTATCTTTCCAAATCTCTATATCTACCACCTTCACAACAGGGTTGAGGTCTGGTGATTGTGGGGGCCACTCTAATACTTGATATTCTTGGTTTTTGAGGTATTCTTGTACCAAATTCGACGTATGCTTAGGATCATCGTCATGCTGGAATACCATCTGGTCGCGCCTAAGATTCAATTCTTCTGCAGCAAAGTTGATTGTCCGATCTTGCTCGTCTTGTACGATCTCTTTGTACAGTGTTTTGTCCATATTACCATCAATCTTGCACATCCAACCCGTTCCAGCATAAGTTAAGGCACTCCAGATCATGATACTACCACCACCGTGTTTGACTGTAACTTTGACATGTTTAGGTTGAAGCTGCTCCCCGTCCCTAATCCAAGCCCAGACACGGCCATCCGAGTTAAATCGATTGATTTTGGTCTCATCAGACCAAATAACCCGTTTCCAGTCATCAATGGTCCAGTCACGGTGGGCTTTGCACCACTCAAGCCTCTTGCGGATGTTCTTCTTGCTAAGCAATGGCTTCTTAGGCTTCTCAATAGCACCCAAGCCTGCTCTACGAAGGGCTCTTCTAATCGTATCGGGGCTCACAAGGATACCAAGGTCCTTTTTTAATGCTTTCTTGACCTTCACAGCGTTATCCAACTTCCCTGTGGTGATTTGGCGCGAGCAATACCTTTCTTCGGCATGTGACAGGGCTTGTGGTCTGCCGCCTTTGTTCATTTTACGGTCCGAACAAGCTTGCTTTCCGATTCGGCACACAGTAGCGGTACTAAGGCCGACCTTTTGGGATACTTCCCGAATAGTTTCGCCTGATTTCAAAAGAGAAACAATGCGATTACGTTGAGAGACAGAGGTTGCGCGCATAGGTAGAGTTAAGTTGTTATAAAATCACAAATTTACTGAGTAAAAAAACCCAAAGTTATAGTACAGTGTTTTTAACAATTTTAAAAGTATTCGGCTTGAATCTGTGGGCTCTAAGAGGAATAGCCAAGTTGTGGTATTCCATTTTTTTAATTTTTCATGATAGCAGCAAAACTGTTACAATGTTGTTCTCTCATTTCTCAATCTGTTTCTCCGAAAATACTAACGCAGTCACAAATCCGAAACATTCTTAATAAAGCCGATAACTTGGGCTTCAGAATAAGCTATTTCTCATTTAGTGTGAATGCGATCTTGTGGAGATATAAGCGATTATGTTCAAAAACTGAAAACATTGTAACAGTTTTGCTGGTCACTGTATAAGCGATTATGTTCAAAAACTGAAAACATTGTAACAGTTTTGCTGGTCACTGTATTTAAGCGATTTTTGCAAGTAAAATATTGCAAAGCCACAAATAATTGCTTAGCAAAAGTTATAGAGAATTTAATTGTGCATCTAAACATATATATGGCACATACAGAACTTTAGTTGTTAGACGAAGTTATTCTTTTATAAGACGTTTTTTGTCATTTTTTTTTATTAATTCAACCATACAATTCTCAAAAAACGCAAACAATTTTCATGTGTACATATTATTCTCATAATCATTCTTTAACCATAGAGTATATCTTTAATGGGTAATAGCAGAGTGATACAAACTCATTTATTATAATTTAAAAGCAAAGTTAGACCTTACACGAATCCCATTTTTGTACAGTCCGCTTATAAGTCGATGTTTTAAGTTGGACTTTAAAGAAACATAAATATGAAAATAGATATTTTCTTCAATATCTCCACAACCATTATAGATACAAACTTAAAAAAAAATGGTAACCGCAATAAAAAATTATGCTTATTACGATTACAGTGACTCGCAAAACTGTTCAAATGTTTGATACTTTTTTAAATATCGGGTTCAAACCTGAAGTTCTTCATTATCAACATACCATATAATTAATATCATTCGAAAGAGAAAAGATTCAGGAATGTATTCAAAAAAAAATTTATTAATAAATTGTTATTTTAAGGAATTTAATCGGACACAGAAAATCAGAATATCATTTGAACAGTTTTGCACGGATATCAAATATGACAAATATCAGTGTTTAAACGGCATTTAATACTTTGTCCAGTAACCTTTTGCCTTGATACACTGTTGAATACGCTCTGGCATGCTTTCTATAACCTTTTGGCACGGCTGAAGTGCAAAATAGGTCCAGGGAATGATGGGTAGTACATAGGAATTTGAAATTTGAAACACAGCATTTCTTATTTTTTTAAATCCGATATACAAATTTTCGGAGCTCTAGCTCCAAAACTCAGCCCTCCAATAAAAATACAAAATACAAAAAACGTCCAGGGAATGATGGGTAGTACATAGGAATTTGAAATTTGGAACACAGTATTTCTTGATCTTTTGAATCCGATGTACGAAATTTTGGAGCTGTAGCTCTAAAACTCAGCTCTCCAATAAAAATACAAGATACAAAAATCGTCCAGGGAATGATGGATAGTATGTAGGAGTTTGAAATTTGGACCATTATTAATTAGCTTTGTAAGTTTGACTTACAAAAATTCGGAGCTGTAACTGGAAAACTCAGCTCTCCAATAAAGATTACGATTCAAATATTGCAGTCAAAAGCCTGCAATTTCGATCAAATATATTGTAATCAAGATTTATTCGCTGTCTGTCACCAATTAAGTTAATGTTAAACAGAGTTTATACTCAGCTTGTGCTTTGACAATTTTTATCGTCGCTATGGAAATCAATATTTAGCGTAACTAACTTTCATAAACTATCTATCACCGAATGGAAGTCATACTAGAGGAACAGATTATCATAAGCCCTTGTTAAATCCAGGCGAGCAGTCTTTGACTAACTCTTTTTTTTTTTTTTGTATGAAGTCTTTGACTAACTTATCCACTATGATGTGAAGTAAAATCCAAAATTCAATTTTTTATAAGTGGCCTATGTTAAATAATAGAGACTATTATATGAATAATAACTTATTCATTATTAATCTTATCTTTAGATGAATATATTAATTTATATATTTATAACTATTTTATATGCTTATATTTAATTTAAAAATAATAAATTATATATAAATTGATAAATTACTCAAGAAAGCAGTTTTATGTTTATGCATAAAGAGGCAGCATTATATTTATGCTTGTCACTATTGACTATTTTTTATATTTTTCAGCTATAAATATGCGCCTCACGGAAGTACTTATGCGTTTATATGTTTAATATTCATGTCTCAGATGGATATATATATCTGGAATATACGCCTATAACATAACACCTTCTTAAATATTCTCTTCACCGCACTTAGATAGGCATAGTTATAAAATCTTCATCTTTGCATATATATCCTGGGTATTAAATCACAGTTTCTTTTTTTTTGTATTATTAAAAAAGAACAGTTTCAAAAAGTATTCTTTTTAGTCTTCTTTAGTATATCATTGGGCAAACAAAAGTTCCATTGCTAAATTAAAACAGAAAAAAAGGAATATTATAAAATGTTTGCATTGTTTCTCTTTATTTTGTAACAATGAGTCTCGGTTATGATAAATGATTTTATTTAAAATATAAAATAGCAACGACTTTTATATTAAGAAAGTTATACTGTTTCTTTTTCAATGCTCCAATTTTTCAAACAAGCTTACAATCTTTCATTAACTTCCAATAAATTATAATGAGTATATTTTATATTGTTCCATATACTGTATGCGAAAAAAGGGTTTCAATGTTTTCCAATTTTGAATATTTCATCATATAAGCAGCTTATAACTCTATAAAACAAACATGTTACTTAGAGAAAGTTGTAGAAGAAATGAAGGGCTTTCAGATGATATATGCTTTGTTCTTAACAAACAAAAGTTTATTAGTACTTATATAAGTATAAAGTTAAAAAGTAAAAAATTAAGCTTGCTAAAAAGTACGGAAAAAAAATTAATAATTTGTTTGTTGACCTTTACTTTTTATAACAGTTTCAATTCTACCAGGCATGCTATCAATCTATTTCAGGCAGTCCTCCTTAGTAAATTTATACCACTCTATATTGATCCTCTTTTCTAGTTCTTCTACAGTATGAGGTTTAGTTGGGTACTGTCCCAAACGGTTTTTCAATTGGTGCCACATATGTTCAATTGGGTTCAAATCCGGGCTTTGCGGTGGCCAGTTATAAATTTGGTCCACATTGAACTTGTTTTTGGGAAACAACTTTTTAGCAATAGTTGATCTATGAGGAGTCGGCCTTGTCTCGTTGAAAACAAACATGTTTTGAATCCAACTCATAATAGTCTAAGGTATCTTTAAATGATGACTGAAGTATTTCAACGTACAAAGATGAATTTATCGAGCCTTCAATGATTGTAGTACCATAACCAGGGCCTTTCGCTGTTATACAAGTTCAAAACATGACACTACCCCCTTCCTACTGAATTTGGAGATCTAAATAGTGAGGGCGAACAACATCATTTAGCTGAGACCAATAGTACTTAATACCGTCTGAAGCCCAAATGTTAACCTTTGTTTTGTCTGAAAATATCCACTTACGCCAGTTGTCCTTGGCTAACACCCTATGTTGTTTAGCCCACGCAAGTCGCTTTTTTCTATTGCTTTCGGAGATGAAATCAGACTCTTGCTTTCTTTTTGCTTTGAAGCCCATAGAATGAAGCATTAACTAAATGTTCCTGATTGTCATATTAATTCCAACTGAAATAAGATAAGCCTTTATATCTTGTGGTGATTTGAATTGACCAGCTTTCATCTTATTTCGAATCTATTTCTTTGTTGTATTGCTTATTGAACATGGCCTTCCAGTGATAGCAGGCTTCGTAGTAGGAAAAAACTTTGCTTTATATCTACTAATAGTGGCTAGAGAAATATTTGGTAGTTGTTTCTGGATTCTTGAGTATGGAGTGTTTGTTGACAACAGTGACTTGAGAGTGTCTTGCTTATCTTTAGTAATAGAACGAATCATGATGTTAATTTTTTTATAAAAAAAAAAGTGATGAAAATATTCAATTTGGACAGGACGAGCCAGCTTCTTTTATTCTTTATTTTAATTTTCCTATTCATAAAGAACGTCCCATTGTTTTGGAACATGTTTTAAATTTCTTCGATAGCTCAATTTAAAATAATTTTATGCGACGCTAAGTAATGACGAATTTTGAAAAATCAAAAAATCAAAAATTCTCAAATTCGCCTTAGCTCCGTAGTGTTAAATAGAGTTCGCAATAAAGGAAAACCTATAGGAAAAAAGGCCAAAGTTTTAGCCCTCTATTGATACTAACATCAACCGCATAGTTTTATTTTAGACAGCTGTGTAAAGAGAAAAAGGTTAATTTATAAAACATTGAAACCCTTTTTTCGCATACAGTATTTAACAATTTCTTTTTTCTATCTAACAAGTTGTATTTTGAGTAATTTATTAAAAATAAAATCGTTTATATATTCACATTTCTTGAAGCGTTAAGGGTAAAACAAAATTTCTCCTCTAAAATAACGTGACTTGCTTCGAAAAAAACCTTTTCAGGGGGGCTGTAAGAATGAAACCTCCCTTTTCCCCTTTGCAAACTTTTTTAATGTAAGTAGATTTCGTTTAGAATAAAAACAAAAATGCTACTTAGCTTTGCCTTTTTATTTTTTTCTATTGATTACGATTGCTCTGTTTACGTTGTTATATTTATGAAATATACATCATTTATGTGTGCTTTTGTTTCACGATTTTATTTTACGACAAATTTGGATTCATTTCGCTTCGTTTGACACACATGCAACAATGAAACTATTTATGTTTCCTTGTGATCTCAACAATTTTGAAAAATTGCAACATAATCTTGACAATCTGTTCACAATTTCAACGCAATCTCGACATCTGCACACATTTGCAATATAATCTCGACATTTATTCTCAATTTTAACGCAATCTTGACATTTGTACACATTTGCAATATAATCTTGACATTTGCTCACATTTGCAATATAATCTCGACATTTATTTTCAATTTTAACGCAATCTTGACAATTGCACACATTTGCAATATAATCTTGACATTTATTCACAATTTTAACGCAATCTTGACATTTGCACACATTTGCAATATAATCTCGACATTTATTTTCAATTTTAACGCAATCTTGACATTTATTCTCAATTTCAACATAATCTTGACATTTATTACCAATTGTAACGCAATCTCGACATTTTTATGCAATTGAACCGCAATCTCGACATTTGGTTTTCATTTCAATAACTTTTCTTAATTGCGCTTTCTCAATCGTTATAGTTTGCTTTGGGATTTAACATGAGCCAATATACCGCTAGAATTGAGCCTCAGCGCCGCAGTAATCGTATTCAAGCTACCGTAGCAAGCTCTCGCATTCAAGCTACTCCCCTTTCCACTCAAAATGGTCGTGCACCCTTCCGTTCCCGTCGTCCTGCTTACGGTGATATAATCGAAAATTCTCGACTCATCGCAAATGCTGATGCCTCATTGAGGTAATATTTCTTATATGATATTTTAATACAATAATTAACCAAGTACAACTTTTAGCCACTTGCTCTCCAATGGCGCATTTGACCGTAGTGACTTGATTTGTGGTTACAATGGTTGCTCTTTAGAACTTCAAGAACATACACGTGCCAACAGAAACCAACCATATTATTATAGATGCGTAGGCAGTCTTACTGGTAGGAGGTCATACAGATACTCGCAATTGTTGTACAATTACTCGTACAGGTTCTGGGTTAGTGGATGACCGGGTGTAATAGAATGTGGTTATACAATATGTCTCCGGCATTCCAAATATTTCTAGCCGTTTTAAAAATTGGAAATAGCCATTTAAATGGGTACACATATCCAGAGAACATCACAGCAGCCAAAAATATGCCCATGAGTAAATACCTGAGGTCATCCACTAACCCAGAACCTGTACGAGTAATTGTACAACAATTGCGAGTATCTGTATGACCTCCCGAGTATAATAAAGGCCATAAAATGACCAGGCTGATAAACGAATAGATGTATTAAGCTAGTAAAAGAATTGCTGTCATTTATTCAAATTTAAGCTTAAATTTAACTGGGTGTTATAAATGATGAGTTAGTCAAAAACTCTGTTCATAAAGTTAACAACGATTGTAGTAATCCATTCCAGTATGACTTACATTCTATGAGAGATAGAAATAGTTTATGAAGATTAGTTGTATTGCGTATTGATTTCCATATATACCTTTTGACCGATGAAGAGTTGCCGAAGCACAAGCTGAGTACAATTATTGCCAAATAGCAGCCTGATTGGTAGCGGAAACTGAATAAAATCATGTTTGAAATTCACTCGATTGAAACTAGTGATTCGTTGTAGTTCCAATACTAGGCACATAATCTTTACTGGTGAGCTGAGTATTTTAGTTACAGCTCCGAAAGTTAGCATATCGAATCCACACAATTTAAAAATGCTGTGGTCTAAATTTCAAGCTCCTATGTACTACAGATCATCCCCTGTGCGTATTTTACACCTTGTATCCTTATTGGAGAGCTGAGTTTTCCAGTTACAGCTCCGAAAATTTGTAGATCGGATTTAAAAAATTAAGAAATCCTGTGTTCCAAATTTTAAACTCCTATGTACTACCAATCATTCCCTGGACCTATTTTGTACCGTGTCCTTTTGGCACTCCTCCTTCTTAATGATGTCATACCAAACTTCCTTCGATCTTTCGAACAGGTCGTTCATACCTTTTGCAGGTGCTTCATACTCATTTAAGCGCAGTTTCAATAACCTCCACATATTCTCGATAGGATTGAGGTCTGGTGACTGTGGTGGCCAGTCCATGACTTGGTACTCCTGTTCTTTAAGGTAGTCTTTTACGAGATTTGAAGTGTGTTTGGGGTCGTTGTCCTGCTGGAATATGATTTGGTCACGCCGGAGACCCAAATTTTCGCATGCAAAATCGATCGTTTGTCTCTGTTCGTCTTCTAAGATCTCCTTATATAGTGTTTTATCCATGTGGCCTTCAATTTTGCACATCCATCCAACACCAGCGTATGTAATCGCACTCCAAAGCATAATACTACCTCCTCCATGTTTTACCGTAGCATTAATATGTCGCGGTTGCAACGTTTGACCATCCCGAATCCAGGCCCAAGTGCGTCCATCCGAATTGAAGCGATTTACTTTGGTCTCATCTGACCATACCACACGTTTCCAGTCATCAATTGTCCAATAACGATGAGCTTTACACCATGCGAGCCTTTTTCTGGCATTTTTTACACTTAGCATAGGCTTCTTCTTCTTTTCAATAGCTCCCAAACCCTCCTTACGGAGAGCTCTACGAATAGTATCAGCGCTAACATGGATTCCATGATCAATTTGAAGCTGTTTCTTGACTTTAACAGCGTTATCCATTCTGCCTTTAGTATCAAACGTACACAATATCGTTTATCAGCACCAGACAGGGCCTCGGGTCTACCACTTTTGCACAGTTTTCTTCCAGAACATTCTAATCTACTGATGTTGGATACAGTACCGATGCTAACTCCAACCTTTTCAGATACTTTACGAACACTTTGACCGGAATTTAGAAGAGATATGATTTGGTTACGTTGATCGGTTGATATAGCGCGCATGTCCAACAATATTTAGACTTAAATTGGAAAAGTTGATATATAATGTGAGCGTATAATTGTAGTAAAATCTTCTTCATATGTTAGCCAAGACATATGTTAAATATAAGAGACCTTGGAATAAAATCCAACTTGTGGTTCAACGATTTTTCCATTTTAGCTTGTGCATGCAAAGGGGGATAACCAAAATTGTAAAATTTTTCTACATATTTTTAAACACATAAATTGCTATACATAACCTCCAGTGTTATATAAGATGTCTTTATCCGAAGAAAGAACATAAAAGTTTTTTTTGGTTTTTTTGTCTTTTTTAATCTATTATATCTAATAATAATATCATATATCATAACTTAGTTTACTTAATGTATATATATAATATATTTGTTTTATTATGGTAATCGAATTCAAATAATTATCAGATATCCTCCAAAACTGTTCAAATGTATAAATCAAATTCAAGTCACAATAACTATTCCATAAATGGAAATATTTGACCAAAGTTTTTTTGAATGTAATCTACACGATTTGCTCTTTACAACAATATAAGTGACATCAAAATCAGCGATAGAAAAGTTTGATTTTGAATACGATTTATAAAAAAATGTCAAACATTTGAACAGACGGATATCTACAATTAATATATCTTTTAAATCTATTGTATATGTCCTATTTTTTTTTAATATATCCATATATTTTATAATCTATAACTTTTTTTCATGAATTAAAATTATTATTAAGTATAATAAACATTATCAAGAAGGCAACTGTTCCATTTTGCATGAAAAAGCAATATTATATTTATGCTTTCTCCTAATATACGTACCAAATTTATATGAAACAAGATGTCCGTCAAAGTTTTGCGAGTCACTGTATATCATAAAAAGTGAAAAAATCCTAGTATTGGCCTTTATGTGGTAATAGTTGGAGTGTTACAGCCGTAACAGTCGGACTATTACCATGCTGTTACGGCCGTAAAAGGAGGTTTTATTTGCAGTGGCGCTGGCATCGCTTTTACTCTCGCCAGAAAATGCAAATACAATTTTACAAAAAGTGATATTGTGGCTATGTTCTTTTATGTTTACCTTGAATAGAGAGAGTAAACAATATATATATAATTGCGTAATAGAAGACTGTAAAGACTATTATTATATATATCGAACAGATCCAGAAAGGGCTTTAGGTGTGTTCGCTTTAAAAGACAATAAAGCAAGTAAAAGAAAAAGTGATAAAGTAAGGGAAGAAAGACCCAAAAATTGAATTATCGTTTATTGACAGGCACGATTGATCTATCTTATATAGACATCAATCTGCCTTCTACTTCTACTACATAACTTAACATTCTACAAGTACAACCGGATAAACCATCAGCAACTTCAATAACTGGCTTCTAATCACAACATATACAATCACCAATCTAAAGACCATTAGATTGTGAATACTGAAGCATCAGAAACATAACCAGCGTAAAACATCCATCTTCTGCAGCAGAGCACCGAGTAACTATCCAGAGTCAATGCATTTGATCTGCGATCACTCGAGAACAATAAGAATCTAGGTGTAACACTAGATCAAATGTCAAATTCGAGGGACCGAGACATTGAATGGATCTACGATAATATATACAAAAGGGGAAAACGGAAAAGACGGGAAAAATGGGAAAAGGACATCGAATAAAAGAAAAGGGAAAATAAAGATTCACAATGTGAATGAAATGAGTGAAATGAGTGAAATGTACAAAAGAAAACTGAATGAAGGGAATATAATACTAAAAGTAAAGGGAATAACAAATATAATAAGAAAATATATATAAGAAGGAAAATGTGTCAGAAAAATACACTGTTTGAGACCAGGCCAAGAGAGATAGTAACTTGAAACCTTGCTTATTCCAGAGAGATCTTGAGTTTACAGCCAAAGGAGCGAACGCAATTTCATTGGCTGAGAGCGGAGATAACGAACGTCCTTCATTGGCTGAAAACTAAAATGCAAAAATCTCGAGCTAGAGATATGCTAGAGACTTCAAACAAAAATGGAGCAATTCCTTGGAATTTTCTTCAATATGTATCAAATTCTTGACTATACTTGTTACTTGGCATTTCGAAATTGTGAATGAAAAAGCGGTAATAACCAAATGCAACATGCAACACGTACACCCCACTTAGCTTCGAGTTCACCATTTAGAAATCAGCGTAGTCTTCTACTACCTTGACACACGCATTCAGTCTTGAATTCACCCATCGTTGAAACTGCTCATTTGCCTTGGACACCATAACATCAGGAACCATAGACTTCACCTCACGAGTAAACAACTTCAATCGATCACCGTTTACAGCATGCTTGAGCCTTAAACTGTTTCTTCCAGTCAAGTAGTAAGTACCAGACTTCTCGTTCACGGACAGAATCGTATAGGGACCTTCCCACTTATCACCAAACTTAGACGTAGGCGTTGGATCCAGCAACAGAACTTCTTCACCAACTTCAAATTGCTTTCTAAAGACCACCTTAGCGTCGTAGCGCCTCTTAGCCTTGGCTTTTCTCTCATCAGAAACTTGCCTTGCTTCAGCACGAACATTCTTCAATAAGTCTTGCACCATCGCTACACGTTCTTTTAACTCTTCTTCTTCTTCACCTTCAACATAGTCCAAACGAGGACTAACCCACACAGCAGGAGTACGAAACTCATAACCAAACAGCAAATAACTTGGACTAAAACCAGTACCAGTATTCTTTGTAGACCGCAAAACCATCAACGCAGCATCCAAGAACAGATCCCATTGATCTATCTTATCTTGATCTCGAGCTAGCTTCGCCATAACTGTCACCAAAGAGCCATTTAACCTTTCACACATACCATTTGCTTGCGGACGATAACTTGTAGTCATAATGTTCTTGCAACCAATCCTTTTCAAGAAATGATGAACATAGGTAGATATAAAATTTGCACCTCGATCAGAAAGAATATACTGAGGTACGCCAAAACATCTAACAACTTCATGAAAATAGAATTCACCAGTAGTAACTTCATCAATATCGGGAACAGCCATAGCCACAGGATACCGAGTCAGATTACAGATACCAGTCAGAATATATCGATTACCCTTGGTTGTGATCGCTAATGGGCCTATAGCATCAACACTCAAGGTAAAGAACGGATGACGGGGAGTTTTTACTACAGCACCAGGATTTGATCTAACAGCTCTCATCCTAGCACGAAATTGACAAGTTTCACAAGCCTTCACCACTGACGTTACTAATTCACGACCTTCTTGCAATACATAGAAGCGAGCGACCTTATCCAGCGTATTCATAATGCCTTGATGCCCTTCGCGATGAACCTCTTGAACCTTCTGTAAAGCATTGCCTTCATGCAATAACTCCCTACCAGAATTCATTTCAAGGACTCGCCCATCCTCAGCGATCACCAACCTTTTAGCATGATAGCGGATCTTTTGACGCACCTTATTGTTTGCATCCTTGGGATATGAACCATTCAACAGATAGTAATAGAGCGACAGAAACCACGGAAACGTAATAGCCATAGTAAACCAGATACAATTAAATAAAGACGAACCAATATATTATTTAAAGGGAACAAAAATTTTGGATCAACAGTGGTAAATTTGAAGTAAAAATTTTTTTCAAAGATACAAAGTTATAAGAAACCGAAAGAAAAGTTGTTTTTATTCATTTACTATGTTACTAACGTCTATATGTAATAATCCTCTATACTGATCATCTATACTAATCATCTAAATATTTTTTTTTTTTTTTTTTTTTTTTTTTTTTTTTAAACTAATTGGATTAAATCATCCTTATCCTCAAGACTCCGTTTAAACTCTTCAACTGGGATGCTTCTGGACAAAGGATCCGCAATGTTATTCTTGCCAGCTCGAAAAACGATATCAAACTTGTAATCTAACAACGCAGCACACCATCTTGACAATTTAGCACTGGATTTCAGAGGTTTGAAGATATATACCAAACTAGAATGATCCGTCAACAAAATAAATCTTCTTCCTTTTAAGTAATGCTTGTAATGAGTTACACCCCAAACAACAGCCAGAGCCTCCAAATGGTGGATATGGTAAGAACGTTCAGGACCACGAAGTCCTCTTGATCCATATGAGATCACTCTTTCATTTCTTCTTGTTTCCCAATCATCAACTTGAGATAAGACAGCGCCTAGACCTTGATTACTAGCATCAACTGAGAGAACTTGCACCTTTTCTTTATCCGGAAAGACCAGAATTGGAGCCGTACATAGAGCTGTCTTCATATAATCAAATGCTGCTTGTTCTTCTTCACCCCAGACGAAAGGAACATTCTTGCGAGTCAATCGATTTAAGCATGCTACGATTGATGCATATCCTTCAACATACTTATGAAAGAAATTGCAAAGACCCAACCAAGAACGCAACATGTTGATGTCCGTAGGCACTGCAAAATTCTTCACCTTTTCAATATTTCTTTCACCGGGAGAAGTACCATTTTTGCCGATTTGATGTCCAAGGTATTCAACATTTTCTTTACCAAAGAAACACTTCTTCCGTTTCAACTTGAGATTTGCTTTTTCACATGCTTGAAACATAAGTTTGAGATGGATTTTATGTTCCTCCATGTTCCTTGAGTACACCAGTACATCATCCAGAAAAACCAATATAAACTTGCCAATATATTCCTTGAATATGCTTGAGACTACAGATTGGAAACCAGATACCCCAATGCAAATACCCATTGGCAACACCTTATAACGATACACGCCACGTTTACCCACAGAAAAACCAGTGACTTCAGCAGAAGCAGCATCTTTCAAAGGCAATTGGTGATAACCAGCGGACATATCACAAGTAGTAAACACGCATGCACCAGCAGTAGCTTCCGTTAATTCCGATACCGTGTATGTTGGAAAATTGGTTTCTACAATCATCTCATTTGCCTTCCGGTAATCAATCACACAGCGACCAGAACCATCACGTTTTGGCACCATAAATGCCGGACTTGTCCAAGTACCATCCGATTCTTCAATGAGATCCAGAGCTAACATTTCATCTACATACTTATTTAGCTCTTCTTCATCCGACCAAGATAAACGAAATGGCTTCGTTCTTACAGGCACCGCGTTTTCCTTCAAGTTTATAGCCAAAGAGTAGCCCTTTATCTTTGTCAGACCAGATACCTCAGAAAAACAATGGGCATATTCTTCTACCACAGGGGCCAACAGATCATGTACACCCGAACTGATATTGTTGATATCATATATCAACTCCTTCACGGGATCACCTTCTTCATAACCAATTGGGACAATGCTTTCTTCCAATGTCTCCGTATACTTCTGCGATACCTTGATATGGTAAACTTGCTTCAGCTCCTTCAAGTTTGCATCTAGCCTTGTCAACCTGGCTGCTTTGTTATCTACTTTGCTTACTTGACCAGGTAAGCTTGTAGTATAACAGGGCAGAGAAACCACACCAGTCGTTGAGGGTATCTTTATGGTTGACGAACCCAGATTTATTTCCACCCCATACGACTTGAACCACGGGATACCCAGGATGCACAGTTCGTTACCATCGCCAGTGTCTTGAATACACATATGTTCGGGCCTGATCTTGCCTGCAACATTTATTGGGACATCCAAGACAATCTTGCTTCTTGTTGACGGCTTTTTTTTTATCAAAACCAACTAGTTGCAAGCTGTCGTCGATAGGAACCAAACCCAGAGATTCACATAAGTATTTTGATAGCACCGATATACTTCCACCAGTATCAAAAATACATTCGACCGCCTTGTTACCGATCTTGATCATACCTTTCAGTGGTGAACTAGCTCTCATCTTGTTTAAATCGTATGGATATCGATAAACAGACTCAGCTTCACTGAAATTGAGATCATCATCTTCATCCACAGTGGCGAATTCCGACTCCAAAGACTTGACCGAAGAAGAACTTGTATGATCTGAATCATAATCTGTAGTAGTATCCGAGTCATAATCGCTTTCGTCTTCTACCAGGTTGATCTCCATTACTTGATGATCTGCGTTTAGATGCCTTTTGTATCGTTTTGGCCTTTGTACTCGCAAATCACGCAAACCATCCACCAGATCTCTTTCTGCATTCTTGTCAATAGCTACCCAGTCGAGCATCGACAAACCAGAATCCAGTTTAGCCAATCGGTCCCATACCTTCAGTGTCTTGGTCTCGACTTGCAAACGTCTTGGGGTCCTACGTTTCTTTTTTGGAACCAGAACTTCGGGTGGTGACGGATCAATTTCCACTGGCACTTGTTTCATGGCGGCCTTTCCTTTGTTTCGAGCAACCCTTTTTGCTGGAGGAGCAGAATTACCTATCACCGGGGGAGCGAATTGGACAACTGTCCCACCAGGTATCTGATCTTCCATGGTTCTCTTGACGCCAGTACCATAAACCTCGTTGGGGCCATCATCTTCACCTATAGTATCAACCATATTGACTATTGGCGGTTTCAGAGGATTTGAAATTTTTGGAGTACCAGTCACCTCTAAGACTGATACTCGTTCCCTTTTCCCTGATCGATGGGAACAGCATTACTACCAGTTGCTACCGCACCAACATTTTGCCTATTTTGCTGGGATAAATACTCCGGGCAGTCATACTTCTTATGACCTTCCTTATCGCAAAAGAAACAGACAAACCGACGAGTAGGACCAGTATTAGGAGCAGAAGTCTTCATAGCCGTAAAATTTTGAGCCTTTCCAGATGACTGACTCAAATTCACCAGGTTAATACTTAACCGTTCCAGTTTATCTACCAATGAGAACATGCTTGACACAGCTGAAGCCTCAGAACTTCTAGAAGAGCTAACATTCTCCTGAGCGGAACCAGTACCAGGACCAAAATCATGGTTCATACCGCGAGCACCATACTTCTTGAGACTCTTCTCAATTTGTTGCGCTTTCTCCTTGGCATGTTCAAACGTAGCAGGGGTACCATCCTTCTCAACCTCAAACGCAACATTTGGCTTGATCGCATTCAAAAAGGTGCGCACTTGGTAACTTTCGCTCTTGTTACCCAACCACGAAAACAATTCTTGCATCTTGAATGCTACGTCGGTTACCGTTGGATATTCAGACCCTTGAACCAAAGTTTGGAGCTCTTGCCACCATTGATCCTCTTGATCAGCCAAGTAGTGTTTTCTGAATTCCTTGACAAATTCATCCCAAGTTGTAGCTCTTGATCCCACTACATTCCACCAAGTTTCCGCCTTGCCAACCAAGTGATCGCCTACCACAAAAAGGATCTCTTCATCCGTGAACTTGGTAGTTTTTCTTAAACGATCCATCTTGTTGAGCCAAACCATAGCTTCGTTAACCTTATTGCTTTCTCCAGCAAAATCCCTAGGTTCATTCATGAAGCGAACATTGGCACCACCACGTCTTGGTACAGAATTAACAGTAGAATCAGACATCATATAATATTCTCTAAAATAACTTGAAAGGAGAGACATCTTTAGCACTTGAATCTAGGATACAGCCGGACCAACTGATATTGTGGCTATGTTCTTTTATGTTTACCTTGAATAGAGAGAGTAAACAATATATATATAATTGCGTAATAGAAGACTGTAAAGACTATTATTATATATATCGAACAGATCCAGAAAGGGCTTTAGGTGTGTTCGCTTTAAAAGACAATAAAGCAAGTAAAAGAAAAAGTGATAAAGTAAGGGAAGAAAGACCCAAAAATTGAATTATCGTTTATTGACAGGCACGATTGATCTATCTTATATAGACATCAATCTGCCTTCTACTTCTACTACATAACTTAACATTCTACAAGTACAACCGGATAAACCATCAGCAACTTCAATAACTGGCTTCTAATCACAACATATACAATCACCAATCTAAAGACCATTAGATTGTGAATACTGAAGCATCAGAAACATAACCAGCGTAAAACATCCATCTTCTGCAGCAGAGCACCGAGTAACTATCCAGAGTCAATGCATTTGATCTGCGATCACTCGAGAACAATAAGAATCTAGGTGTAACACTAGATCAAATGTCAAATTCGAGGGACCGAGACATTGAATGGATCTACGATAATATATACAAAAGGGGAAAACGGAAAAGACGGGAAAAATGGGAAAAGGACATCGAATAAAAGAAAAGGGAAAATAAAGATTCACAATGTGAATGAAATGAGTGAAATGAGTGAAATGTACAAAAGAAAACTGAATGAAGGGAATATAATACTAAAAGTAAAGGGAATAACAAATATAATAAGAAAATATATATAAGAAGGAAAATGTGTCAGAAAAATACACTGTTTGAGACCAGGCCAAGAGAGATAGTAACTTGAAACCTTGCTTATTCCAGAGAGATCTTGAGTTTACAGCCAAAGGAGCGAACGCAATTTCATTGGCTGAGAGCGGAGATAACGAACGTCCTTCATTGGCTGAAAACTAAAATGCAAAAATCTCGAGCTAGAGATATGCTAGAGACTTCAAACAAAAATGGAGCAATTCCTTGGAATTTTCTTCAATATGTATCAAATTCTTGACTATACTTGTTACTTGGCATTTCGAAATTGTGAATGAAAAAGCGGTAATAACCAAATGCAACATGCAACACGTACACCCCACTTAGCTTCGAGTTCACCATTTAGAAATCAGCGTAGTCTTCTACTACCTTGACACACGCATTCAGTCTTGAATTCACCCATCGTTGAAACTGCTCATTTGCCTTGGACACCATAACATCAGGAACCATAGACTTCACCTCACGAGTAAACAACTTCAATCGATCACCGTTTACAGCATGCTTGAGCCTTAAACTGTTTCTTCCAGTCAAGTAGTAAGTACCAGACTTCTCGTTCACGGACAGAATCGTATAGGGACCTTCCCACTTATCACCAAACTTAGACGTAGGCGTTGGATCCAGCAACAGAACTTCTTCACCAACTTCAAATTGCTTTCTAAAGACCACCTTAGCGTCGTAGCGCCTCTTAGCCTTGGCTTTTCTCTCATCAGAAACTTGCCTTGCTTCAGCACGAACATTCTTCAATAAGTCTTGCACCATCGCTACACGTTCTTTTAACTCTTCTTCTTCTTCACCTTCAACATAGTCCAAACGAGGACTAACCCACACAGCAGGAGTACGAAACTCATAACCAAACAGCAAATAACTTGGACTAAAACCAGTACCAGTATTCTTTGTAGACCGCAAAACCATCAACGCAGCATCCAAGAACAGATCCCATTGATCTATCTTATCTTGATCTCGAGCTAGCTTCGCCATAACTGTCACCAAAGAGCCATTTAACCTTTCACACATACCATTTGCTTGCGGACGATAACTTGTAGTCATAATGTTCTTGCAACCAATCCTTTTCAAGAAATGATGAACATAGGTAGATATAAAATTTGCACCTCGATCAGAAAGAATATACTGAGGTACGCCAAAACATCTAACAACTTCATGAAAATAGAATTCACCAGTAGTAACTTCATCAATATCGGGAACAGCCATAGCCACAGGATACCGAGTCAGATTACAGATACCAGTCAGAATATATCGATTACCCTTGGTTGTGATCGCTAATGGGCCTATAGCATCAACACTCAAGGTAAAGAACGGATGACGGGGAGTTTTTACTACAGCACCAGGATTTGATCTAACAGCTCTCATCCTAGCACGAAATTGACAAGTTTCACAAGCCTTCACCACTGACGTTACTAATTCACGACCTTCTTGCAATACATAGAAGCGAGCGACCTTATCCAGCGTATTCATAATGCCTTGATGCCCTTCGCGATGAACCTCTTGAACCTTCTGTAAAGCATTGCCTTCATGCAATAACTCCCTACCAGAATTCATTTCAAGGACTCGCCCATCCTCAGCGATCACCAACCTTTTAGCATGATAGCGGATCTTTTGACGCACCTTATTGTTTGCATCCTTGGGATATGAACCATTCAACAGATAGTAATAGAGCGACAGAAACCACGGAAACGTAATAGCCATAGTAAACCAGATACAATTAAATAAAGACGAACCAATATATTATTTAAAGGGAACAAAAATTTTGGATCAACAGTGGTAAATTTGAAGTAAAAATTTTTTTCAAAGATACAAAGTTATAAGAAACCGAAAGAAAAGTTGTTTTTATTCATTTACTATGTTACTAACGTCTATATGTAATAATCCTCTATACTGATCATCTATACTAATCATCTAAATATTTTTTTTTTTTTTTTTTTTTTTTTTTTTTTTTTAAACTAATTGGATTAAATCATCCTTATCCTCAAGACTCCGTTTAAACTCTTCAACTGGGATGCTTCTGGACAAAGGATCCGCAATGTTATTCTTGCCAGCTCGAAAAACGATATCAAACTTGTAATCTAACAACGCAGCACACCATCTTGACAATTTAGCACTGGATTTCAGAGGTTTGAAGATATATACCAAACTAGAATGATCCGTCAACAAAATAAATCTTCTTCCTTTTAAGTAATGCTTGTAATGAGTTACACCCCAAACAACAGCCAGAGCCTCCAAATGGTGGATATGGTAAGAACGTTCAGGACCACGAAGTCCTCTTGATCCATATGAGATCACTCTTTCATTTCTTCTTGTTTCCCAATCATCAACTTGAGATAAGACAGCGCCTAGACCTTGATTACTAGCATCAACTGAGAGAACTTGCACCTTTTCTTTATCCGGAAAGACCAGAATTGGAGCCGTACATAGAGCTGTCTTCATATAATCAAATGCTGCTTGTTCTTCTTCACCCCAGACGAAAGGAACATTCTTGCGAGTCAATCGATTTAAGCATGCTACGATTGATGCATATCCTTCAACATACTTATGAAAGAAATTGCAAAGACCCAACCAAGAACGCAACATGTTGATGTCCGTAGGCACTGCAAAATTCTTCACCTTTTCAATATTTCTTTCACCGGGAGAAGTACCATTTTTGCCGATTTGATGTCCAAGGTATTCAACATTTTCTTTACCAAAGAAACACTTCTTCCGTTTCAACTTGAGATTTGCTTTTTCACATGCTTGAAACATACAGTGGGTGGAAAAATGGTTCGGGTGTTTTCCAAAATTTTACAAAAAAAGGAATATACAGGGAACTACGAATCCTATCAACGCCAAACTAGCTTTATTAGAAAGCACAAACTATTATTAATGCATTTTCTTAATTTTGCACTGATTGGATAACTGAGTTCGTATATATCAGAGAGTAAAAATATAAGGTACACCCGAACCATTTTTCAGGGTCAAGCTTAGAAATCGAAACTTCTAGAAATCTCAGGATAAAAAGGCCCCAATGGATTACTAATTAATATTTGTGATTAATAATCACTATGTTGCGTCTCAAATTTAAAAAAAGTATAAAAAGAAGCGTTTTTGCTGAGAGATAAGCTCACCAATTTTCAATTTTTTCACTTTTCAACTATGACACGCTGCATTCCCAAAGATACTCAAAACAACATCAAAAACTTGTTGGAATCTGGCTATTCTTACTCCCAAATCATGAAGCGTATCCCTGGAGTCAAAAAAACTACGATCAATAGTTATAAACGCAAGTGGTTTCCAGAAATGAAGCCATTGCCATCTGGTCGCCATGCCATTGTAAATGCTACAAGTCGCAATTACATTCGCAGGAAGCTTATACTTGGAACTTTTAAAACTGCCAAGGATGTAGAAAGGCACCTTGATGATCTAGGAATGAAAATAAGCTACTCTGGATGCTTGAAGTTGCTCAGATCGATGGATTTTCAAGCCGAGATAAAAAAAAAAAACCTTTCCTTAGCAAAAAGCACATGGTTCAAAGGTTAAACTGGGCCAAAGCCCATAGAAGTTGGACTAGCGATGACTGGAGGCGAATGATTTTCTCCGACGAGACCAAGATCAATGTTTGGGGCTCCGACGGCTGCAAGTATTTCTGGAGAAGACCTGATGATAAGCTCCAGTTCCATCATTTGGATCTTACTGTTAAGCATGGTGGTGGAAGCTTAATGATGTGGGGTTGCATCACTTACGATGGTCCTGGATATGCCTGCCAAATATTTGATGGTACTATGAAGAAGGAGGACTACATCCATATCCTAGAGACAACTTTAAAGGACACCATGGAGTGGTATGGATATGACCCCAAAGAAGTCTACTTCCAACAAGACAAGGACCCAAAGCATACTGCCAAGGCTACAAAGCAATGGTTCAAGGACAATGGTTTTAACATTGATTGGACATATAGTTGGCCACCCCAAAGCCCTGATTTAAATCCAATCGAGCATGTTTGGCATCACCTAAAGCTCAAACTTAGCGCTTATCCGGATAGGGCCAAAGGAGTCCATGATTTGTGGGAAAGAGTTGAAAAAGAATGGGATACTTTTACAAAAGAGGATTGCCAAAAGTATATTGATAGTATGCCAAAAAGAATCGAAGCAGTTATTAAAGCAAAAGGTGGATATACGAAGTACTAGCTATGATTAGCATCGACCCTGAAAAATGGTTCGGGTGTATACTATTTTTTTAATCTCAATTTAAATAAACCTCCGCTAATATAGGGATATCATATTCCGGCATATAATTGATATTGGCTTCAGCTTTCTAACAAAGTTAGTTTTACATTGATCAGATTAATAGTTCTTGTTTTATTCCAGATTATATAAAATTTTGGAAAACACCCGAACCATTTTTCCACCCACTGTAAGTTTGAGATGGATTTTATGTTCCTCCATGTTCCTTGAGTACACCAGTACATCATCCAGAAAAACCAATATAAACTTGCCAATATATTCCTTGAATATGCTTGAGACTACAGATTGGAAACCAGATACCCCAATGCAAATACCCATTGGCAACACCTTATAACGATACACGCCACGTTTACCCACAGAAAAACCAGTGACTTCAGCAGAAGCAGCATCTTTCAAAGGCAATTGGTGATAACCAGCGGACATATCACAAGTAGTAAACACGCATGCACCAGCAGTAGCTTCCGTTAATTCCGATACCGTGTATGTTGGAAAATTGGTTTCTACAATCATCTCATTTGCCTTCCGGTAATCAATCACACAGCGACCAGAACCATCACGTTTTGGCACCATAAATGCCGGACTTGTCCAAGTACCATCCGATTCTTCAATGAGATCCAGAGCTAACATTTCATCTACATACTTATTTAGCTCTTCTTCATCCGACCAAGATAAACGAAATGGCTTCGTTCTTACAGGCACCGCGTTTTCCTTCAAGTTTATAGCCAAAGAGTAGCCCTTTATCTTTGTCAGACCAGATACCTCAGAAAAACAATGGGCATATTCTTCTACCACAGGGGCCAACAGATCATGTACACCCGAACTGATATTGTTGATATCATATATCAACTCCTTCACGGGATCACCTTCTTCATAACCAATTGGGACAATGCTTTCTTCCAATGTCTCCGTATACTTCTGCGATACCTTGATATGGTAAACTTGCTTCAGCTCCTTCAAGTTTGCATCTAGCCTTGTCAACCTGGCTGCTTTGTTATCTACTTTGCTTACTTGACCAGGTAAGCTTGTAGTATAACAGGGCAGAGAAACCACACCAGTCGTTGAGGGTATCTTTATGGTTGACGAACCCAGATTTATTTCCACCCCATACGACTTGAACCACGGGATACCCAGGATGCACAGTTCGTTACCATCGCCAGTGTCTTGAATACACATATGTTCGGGCCTGATCTTGCCTGCAACATTTATTGGGACATCCAAGACAATCTTGCTTCTTGTTGACGGCTTTTTTTTTATCAAAACCAACTAGTTGCAAGCTGTCGTCGATAGGAACCAAACCCAGAGATTCACATAAGTATTTTGATAGCACCGATATACTTCCACCAGTATCAAAAATACATTCGACCGCCTTGTTACCGATCTTGATCATACCTTTCAGTGGTGAACTAGCTCTCATCTTGTTTAAATCGTATGGATATCGATAAACAGACTCAGCTTCACTGAAATTGAGATCATCATCTTCATCCACAGTGGCGAATTCCGACTCCAAAGACTTGACCGAAGAAGAACTTGTATGATCTGAATCATAATCTGTAGTAGTATCCGAGTCATAATCGCTTTCGTCTTCTACCAGGTTGATCTCCATTACTTGATGATCTGCGTTTAGATGCCTTTTGTATCGTTTTGGCCTTTGTACTCGCAAATCACGCAAACCATCCACCAGATCTCTTTCTGCATTCTTGTCAATAGCTACCCAGTCGAGCATCGACAAACCAGAATCCAGTTTAGCCAATCGGTCCCATACCTTCAGTGTCTTGGTCTCGACTTGCAAACGTCTTGGGGTCCTACGTTTCTTTTTGGAACCAGAACTTCGGGTGGTGACGGATCAATTTCCACTGGCACTTGTTTCATGGCGGCCTTTCCTTTGTTTCGAGCAACCCTTTTTGCTGGAGGAGCAGAATTACCTATCACCGGGGGAGCGAATTGGACAACTGTCCCACCAGGTATCTGATCTTCCATGGTTCTCTTGACGCCAGTACCATAAACCTCGTTGGGGCCATCATCTTCACCTATAGTATCAACCATATTGACTATTGGCGGTTTCAGAGGATTTGAAATTTTTGGAGTACCAGTCACCTCTAAGACTGATACTCGTTCCCTTTTCCCTGATCGATGGGAACAGCATTACTACCAGTTGCTACCGCACCAACATTTTGCCTATTTTGCTGGGATAAATACTCCGGGCAGTCATACTTCTTATGACCTTCCTTATCGCAAAAGAAACAGACAAACCGACGAGTAGGACCAGTATTAGGAGCAGAAGTCTTCATAGCCGTAAAATTTTGAGCCTTTCCAGATGACTGACTCAAATTCACCAGGTTAATACTTAACCGTTCCAGTTTATCTACCAATGAGAACATGCTTGACACAGCTGAAGCCTCAGAACTTCTAGAAGAGCTAACATTCTCCTGAGCGGAACCAGTACCAGGACCAAAATCATGGTTCATACCGCGAGCACCATACTTCTTGAGACTCTTCTCAATTTGTTGCGCTTTCTCCTTGGCATGTTCAAACGTAGCAGGGGTACCATCCTTCTCAACCTCAAACGCAACATTTGGCTTGATCGCATTCAAAAAGGTGCGCACTTGGTAACTTTCGCTCTTGTTACCCAACCACGAAAACAATTCTTGCATCTTGAATGCTACGTCGGTTACCGTTGGATATTCAGACCCTTGAACCAAAGTTTGGAGCTCTTGCCACCATTGATCCTCTTGATCAGCCAAGTAGTGTTTTCTGAATTCCTTGACAAATTCATCCCAAGTTGTAGCTCTTGATCCCACTACATTCCACCAAGTTTCCGCCTTGCCAACCAAGTGATCGCCTACCACAAAAAGGATCTCTTCATCCGTGAACTTGGTAGTTTTTCTTAAACGATCCATCTTGTTGAGCCAAACCATAGCTTCGTTAACCTTATTGCTTTCTCCAGCAAAATCCCTAGGTTCATTCATGAAGCGAACATTGGCACCACCACGTCTTGGTACAGAATTAACAGTAGAATCAGACATCATATAATATTCTCTAAAATAACTTGAAAGGAGAGACATCTTTAGCACTTGAATCTAGGATACAGCCGGACCAACTGATATTGTGGCTATGTTCTTTTATGTTTACCTTGAATAGAGAGAGTAAACAATATATATATAATTGCGTAATAGAAGACTGTAAAGACTATTATTATATATATCGAACAGATCCAGAAAGGGCTTTAGGTGTGTTCGCTTTAAAAGACAATAAAGCAAGTAAAAGAAAAAGTGATAAAGTAAGGGAAGAAAGACCCAAAAATTGAATTATCGTTTATTGACAGGCACGATTGATCTATCTTATATAGACATCAATCTGCCTTCTACTTCTACTACATAACTTAACATTCTACAAGTACAACCGGATAAACCATCAGCAACTTCAATAACTGGCTTCTAATCACAACATATACAATCACCAATCTAAAGACCATTAGATTGTGAATACTGAAGCATCAGAAACATAACCAGCGTAAAACATCCATCTTCTGCAGCAGAGCACCGAGTAACTATCCAGAGTCAATGCATTTGATCTGCGATCACTCGAGAACAATAAGAATCTAGGTGTAACACTAGATCAAATGTCAAATTCGAGGGACCGAGACATTGAATGGATCTACGATAATATATACAAAAGGGGAAAACGGAAAAGACGGGAAAAATGGGAAAAGGACATCGAATAAAAGAAAAGGGAAAATAAAGATTCACAATGTGAATGAAATGAGTGAAATGAGTGAAATGTACAAAAGAAAACTGAATGAAGGGAATATAATACTAAAAGTAAAGGGAATAACAAATATAATAAGAAAATATATATAAGAAGGAAAATGTGTCAGAAAAATACACTGTTTGAGACCAGGCCAAGAGAGATAGTAACTTGAAACCTTGCTTATTCCAGAGAGATCTTGAGTTTACAGCCAAAGGAGCGAACGCAATTTCATTGGCTGAGAGCGGAGATAACGAACGTCCTTCATTGGCTGAAAACTAAAATGCAAAAATCTCGAGCTAGAGATATGCTAGAGACTTCAAACAAAAATGGAGCAATTCCTTGGAATTTTCTTCAATATGTATCAAATTCTTGACTATACTTGTTACTTGGCATTTCGAAATTGTGAATGAAAAAGCGGTAATAACCAAATGCAACATGCAACACGTACACCCCACTTAGCTTCGAGTTCACCATTTAGAAATCAGCGTAGTCTTCTACTACCTTGACACACGCATTCAGTCTTGAATTCACCCATCGTTGAAACTGCTCATTTGCCTTGGACACCATAACATCAGGAACCATAGACTTCACCTCACGAGTAAACAACTTCAATCGATCACCGTTTACAGCATGCTTGAGCCTTAAACTGTTTCTTCCAGTCAAGTAGTAAGTACCAGACTTCTCGTTCACGGACAGAATCGTATAGGGACCTTCCCACTTATCACCAAACTTAGACGTAGGCGTTGGATCCAGCAACAGAACTTCTTCACCAACTTCAAATTGCTTTCTAAAGACCACCTTAGCGTCGTAGCGCCTCTTAGCCTTGGCTTTTCTCTCATCAGAAACTTGCCTTGCTTCAGCACGAACATTCTTCAATAAGTCTTGCACCATCGCTACACGTTCTTTTAACTCTTCTTCTTCTTCACCTTCAACATAGTCCAAACGAGGACTAACCCACACAGCAGGAGTACGAAACTCATAACCAAACAGCAAATAACTTGGACTAAAACCAGTACCAGTATTCTTTGTAGACCGCAAAACCATCAACGCAGCATCCAAGAACAGATCCCATTGATCTATCTTATCTTGATCTCGAGCTAGCTTCGCCATAACTGTCACCAAAGAGCCATTTAACCTTTCACACATACCATTTGCTTGCGGACGATAACTTGTAGTCATAATGTTCTTGCAACCAATCCTTTTCAAGAAATGATGAACATAGGTAGATATAAAATTTGCACCTCGATCAGAAAGAATATACTGAGGTACGCCAAAACATCTAACAACTTCATGAAAATAGAATTCACCAGTAGTAACTTCATCAATATCGGGAACAGCCATAGCCACAGGATACCGAGTCAGATTACAGATACCAGTCAGAATATATCGATTACCCTTGGTTGTGATCGCTAATGGGCCTATAGCATCAACACTCAAGGTAAAGAACGGATGACGGGGAGTTTTTACTACAGCACCAGGATTTGATCTAACAGCTCTCATCCTAGCACGAAATTGACAAGTTTCACAAGCCTTCACCACTGACGTTACTAATTCACGACCTTCTTGCAATACATAGAAGCGAGCGACCTTATCCAGCGTATTCATAATGCCTTGATGCCCTTCGCGATGAACCTCTTGAACCTTCTGTAAAGCATTGCCTTCATGCAATAACTCCCTACCAGAATTCATTTCAAGGACTCGCCCATCCTCAGCGATCACCAACCTTTTAGCATGATAGCGGATCTTTTGACGCACCTTATTGTTTGCATCCTTGGGATATGAACCATTCAACAGATAGTAATAGAGCGACAGAAACCACGGAAACGTAATAGCCATAGTAAACCAGATACAATTAAATAAAGACGAACCAATATATTATTTAAAGGGAACAAAAATTTTGGATCAACAGTGGTAAATTTGAAGTAAAAATTTTTTCAAAGATACAAAGTTATAAGAAACCGAAAGAAAAGTTGTTTTTATTCATTTACTATGTTACTAACGTCTATATGTAATAATCCTCTATACTGATCATCTATACTAATCATCTAAATATTTTTTTTTTTTTTTTTTTTTTTTTTTTTTTTTTTAAACTAATTGGATTAAATCATCCTTATCCTCAAGACTCCGTTTAAACTCTTCAACTGGGATGCTTCTGGACAAAGGATCCGCAATGTTATTCTTGCCAGCTCGAAAAACGATATCAAACTTGTAATCTAACAACGCAGCACACCATCTTGACAATTTAGCACTGGATTTCAGAGGTTTGAAGATATATACCAAACTAGAATGATCCGTCAACAAAATAAATCTTCTTCCTTTTAAGTAATGCTTGTAATGAGTTACACCCCAAACAACAGCCAGAGCCTCCAAATGGTGGATATGGTAAGAACGTTCAGGACCACGAAGTCCTCTTGATCCATATGAGATCACTCTTTCATTTCTTCTTGTTTCCCAATCATCAACTTGAGATAAGACAGCGCCTAGACCTTGATTACTAGCATCAACTGAGAGAACTTGCACCTTTTCTTTATCCGGAAAGACCAGAATTGGAGCCGTACATAGAGCTGTCTTCATATAATCAAATGCTGCTTGTTCTTCTTCACCCCAGACGAAAGGAACATTCTTGCGAGTCAATCGATTTAAGCATGCTACGATTGATGCATATCCTTCAACATACTTATGAAAGAAATTGCAAAGACCCAACCAAGAACGCAACATGTTGATGTCCGTAGGCACTGCAAAATTCTTCACCTTTTCAATATTTCTTTCACCGGGAGAAGTACCATTTTTGCCGATTTGATGTCCAAGGTATTCAACATTTTCTTTACCAAAGAAACACTTCTTCCGTTTCAACTTGAGATTTGCTTTTTCACATGCTTGAAACATAAGTTTGAGATGGATTTTATGTTCCTCCATGTTCCTTGAGTACACCAGTACATCATCCAGAAAAACCAATATAAACTTGCCAATATATTCCTTGAATATGCTTGAGACTACAGATTGGAAACCAGATACCCCAATGCAAATACCCATTGGCAACACCTTATAACGATACACGCCACGTTTACCCACAGAAAAACCAGTGACTTCAGCAGAAGCAGCATCTTTCAAAGGCAATTGGTGATAACCAGCGGACATATCACAAGTAGTAAACACGCATGCACCAGCAGTAGCTTCCGTTAATTCCGATACCGTGTATGTTGGAAAATTGGTTTCTACAATCATCTCATTTGCCTTCCGGTAATCAATCACACAGCGACCAGAACCATCACGTTTTGGCACCATAAATGCCGGACTTGTCCAAGTACCATCCGATTCTTCAATGAGATCCAGAGCTAACATTTCATCTACATACTTATTTAGCTCTTCTTCATCCGACCAAGATAAACGAAATGGCTTCGTTCTTACAGGCACCGCGTTTTCCTTCAAGTTTATAGCCAAAGAGTAGCCCTTTATCTTTGTCAGACCAGATACCTCAGAAAAACAATGGGCATATTCTTCTACCACAGGGGCCAACAGATCATGTACACCCGAACTGATATTGTTGATATCATATATCAACTCCTTCACGGGATCACCTTCTTCATAACCAATTGGGACAATGCTTTCTTCCAATGTCTCCGTATACTTCTGCGATACCTTGATATGGTAAACTTGCTTCAGCTCCTTCAAGTTTGCATCTAGCCTTGTCAACCTGGCTGCTTTGTTATCTACTTTGCTTACTTGACCAGGTAAGCTTGTAGTATAACAGGGCAGAGAAACCACACCAGTCGTTGAGGGTATCTTTATGGTTGACGAACCCAGATTTATTTCCACCCCATACGACTTGAACCACGGGATACCCAGGATGCACAGTTCGTTACCATCGCCAGTGTCTTGAATACACATATGTTCGGGCCTGATCTTGCCTGCAACATTTATTGGGACATCCAAGACAATCTTGCTTCTTGTTGACGGCTTTTTTTTTTATCAAAACCAACTAGTTGCAAGCTGTCGTCGATAGGAACCAAACCCAGAGATTCACATAAGTATTTTGATAGCACCGATATACTTCCACCAGTATCAAAAATACATTCGACCGCCTTGTTACCGATCTTGATCATACCTTTCAGTGGTGAACTAGCTCTCATCTTGTTTAAATCGTATGGATATCGATAAACAGACTCAGCTTCACTGAAATTGAGATCATCATCTTCATCCACAGTGGCGAATTCCGACTCCAAAGACTTGACCGAAGAAGAACTTGTATGATCTGAATCATAATCTGTAGTAGTATCCGAGTCATAATCGCTTTCGTCTTCTACCAGGTTGATCTCCATTACTTGATGATCTGCGTTTAGATGCCTTTTGTATCGTTTTGGCCTTTGTACTCGCAAATCACGCAAACCATCCACCAGATCTCTTTCTGCATTCTTGTCAATAGCTACCCAGTCGAGCATCGACAAACCAGAATCCAGTTTAGCCAATCGGTCCCATACCTTCAGTGTCTTGGTCTCGACTTGCAAACGTCTTGGGGTCCTACGTTTCTTTTTTGGAACCAGAACTTCGGGTGGTGACGGATCAATTTCCACTGGCACTTGTTTCATGGCGGCCTTTCCTTTGTTTCGAGCAACCCTTTTTGCTGGAGGAGCAGAATTACCTATCACCGGGGGAGCGAATTGGACAACTGTCCCACCAGGTATCTGATCTTCCATGGTTCTCTTGACGCCAGTACCATAAACCTCGTTGGGGCCATCATCTTCACCTATAGTATCAACCATATTGACTATTGGCGGTTTCAGAGGATTTGAAATTTTTGGAGTACCAGTCACCTCTAAGACTGATACTCGTTCCCTTTTCCCTGATCGATGGGAACAGCATTACTACCAGTTGCTACCGCACCAACATTTTGCCTATTTTGCTGGGATAAATACTCCGGGCAGTCATACTTCTTATGACCTTCCTTATCGCAAAAGAAACAGACAAACCGACGAGTAGGACCAGTATTAGGAGCAGAAGTCTTCATAGCCGTAAAATTTTGAGCCTTTCCAGATGACTGACTCAAATTCACCAGGTTAATACTTAACCGTTCCAGTTTATCTACCAATGAGAACATGCTTGACACAGCTGAAGCCTCAGAACTTCTAGAAGAGCTAACATTCTCCTGAGCGGAACCAGTACCAGGACCAAAATCATGGTTCATACCGCGAGCACCATACTTCTTGAGACTCTTCTCAATTTGTTGCGCTTTCTCCTTGGCATGTTCAAACGTAGCAGGGGTACCATCCTTCTCAACCTCAAACGCAACATTTGGCTTGATCGCATTCAAAAAGGTGCGCACTTGGTAACTTTCGCTCTTGTTACCCAACCACGAAAACAATTCTTGCATCTTGAATGCTACGTCGGTTACCGTTGGATATTCAGACCCTTGAACCAAAGTTTGGAGCTCTTGCCACCATTGATCCTCTTGATCAGCCAAGTAGTGTTTTCTGAATTCCTTGACAAATTCATCCCAAGTTGTAGCTCTTGATCCCACTACATTCCACCAAGTTTCCGCCTTGCCAACCAAGTGATCGCCTACCACAAAAAGGATCTCTTCATCCGTGAACTTGGTAGTTTTTCTTAAACGATCCATCTTGTTGAGCCAAACCATAGCTTCGTTAACCTTATTGCTTTCTCCAGCAAAATCCCTAGGTTCATTCATGAAGCGAACATTGGCACCACCACGTCTTGGTACAGAATTAACAGTAGAATCAGACATCATATAATATTCTCTAAAATAACTTGAAAGGAGAGACATCTTTAGCACTTGAATCTAGGATACAGCCGGACCAACTGATATTGTGGCTATGTTCTTTTATGTTTACCTTGAATAGAGAGAGTAAACAATATATATATAATTGCGTAATAGAAGACTGTAAAGACTATTATTATATATATCGAACAGATCCAGAAAGGGCTTTAGGTGTGTTCGCTTTAAAAGACAATAAAGCAAGTAAAAGAAAAAGTGATAAAGTAAGGGAAGAAAGACCCAAAAATTGAATTATCGTTTATTGACAGGCACGATTGATCTATCTTATATAGACATCAATCTGCCTTCTACTTCTACTACATAACTTAACATTCTACAAGTACAACCGGATAAACCATCAGCAACTTCAATAACTGGCTTCTAATCACAACATATACAATCACCAATCTAAAGACCATTAGATTGTGAATACTGAAGCATCAGAAACATAACCAGCGTAAAACATCCATCTTCTGCAGCAGAGCACCGAGTAACTATCCAGAGTCAATGCATTTGATCTGCGATCACTCGAGAACAATAAGAATCTAGGTGTAACACTAGATCAAATGTCAAATTCGAGGGACCGAGACATTGAATGGATCTACGATAATATATACAAAAGGGGAAAACGGAAAAGACGGGAAAAATGGGAAAAGGACATCGAATAAAAGAAAAGGGAAAATAAAGATTCACAATGTGAATGAAATGAGTGAAATGAGTGAAATGTACAAAAGAAAACTGAATGAAGGGAATATAATACTAAAAGTAAAGGGAATAACAAATATAATAAGAAAATATATATAAGAAGGAAAATGTGTCAGAAAAATACACTGTTTGAGACCAGGCCAAGAGAGATAGTAACTTGAAACCTTGCTTATTCCAGAGAGATCTTGAGTTTACAGCCAAAGGAGCGAACGCAATTTCATTGGCTGAGAGCGGAGATAACGAACGTCCTTCATTGGCTGAAAACTAAAATGCAAAAATCTCGAGCTAGAGATATGCTAGAGACTTCAAACAAAAATGGAGCAATTCCTTGGAATTTTCTTCAATATGTATCAAATTCTTGACTATACTTGTTACTTGGCATTTCGAAATTGTGAATGAAAAAGCGGTAATAACCAAATGCAACATGCAACAAAAGAAGCGTGCCTAGCTAGCTCAATCGGTAGAGCGTGAGACTCTTAATCTCAAGGTTGGGGGTTCGACCCCCCCGTTGGGCTTTTTTTATGCATGAAGCATATTTTAGTGAAATGTTTCTGTGTCGTGTGCAGAGCTATATATTGTCAGGTACACACAGACTTGTGTGTGTTATAAACATGACTTGTTCAGTGTCCGTCACCAATCAGGTCAATGTTCGACAATGCTTATACTCAGCTTGTGCTTTGACAGCTTTGTAACGTCGGTTAAGAGATATATATGGAAATCAATGCTTAGTGCAACTAACCTTCATAAACTATCTATCACCGAACATAAAGTCGTACTAGAATGTGTTGTGTACGTGGATAGAAAGAGGATTATAATAGAAGAACAGAAGAATAATATCAAAACTGTGGTAAGTCTTTTTATTTCCAAAATTAAATTTCGAATCATCTTTTTCTAATCAGCTAAGAGCTCGTCCTTTTATACTTTTCAGCTTGCTGCGGTTGACTAATGATATTATGGGTATACGTAAGCTAGTAGCTTGTTGACTGCGCGGCTCATAGTGACTTGCTGATATTCCAAGATGATGATGATGGCCGACATACTGCGGTACCATATCGGACTGTAAATAAAGGTAAGCATTTTATCTCGGCATAACACTCGATTAGGAATTTGTCTTTTACTGCTATTTCTTGTTTTATAATAAAGCGTAATAATTACACAGTTGTTCATATTCTGGATTCGGGTAATAATGAGTTACATCTTCAAGCTATTCATAAAGGTGGGCATATGGCTACCAAAGCCTATACAACCTCTTCTTTACTGATATAATCATGAGCGTTTACAACAGAATGGATTACTATAAATCCTTGTTAACTCCATGAGCACAGTCTTTGACTAACTTAATCGTCTATAATATCAAGTTAAATCCGAACTTCAATTTTGTATAAATAGCTCATCATTTTAATGCTTTAATAAATCAATTCGTTTTATCAGTCTGGTTATTTTTACAGTCTTTATTATATTCGATATAACAGTGTGTTACTTTCAATCAATTATAAATATCAAATAGAACGCTAAATGAATGAAGATTATCTTTGTTGTAAACATGACTTGTTCAGTGTCCGTCACCAATCAGGTCAATGTTCGACAATGCTTATACTCAGCTTGTGCTTTGACAGCTTTGTAACGTCGGTTAAGAGATATATATGGAAATCAATGCTTAGTGCAACTAACCTTCATAAACTATCTATCACCGAATATAAAGTCGTACTAGAATGGATTACTATAAATCCTTGTTAACTCCATGAGCGCAGTCTTTGACTAACTCAATCGTCTATAATATCAAGTTAAATCCGAACTTCAATTTTGTATAAATAGCTCATCATTTTAATGCTTTAATAAATCAATTCGTTTTATCAGTCTGGTTATTTTTACAGTCTTTATTATATTCGATATAACATTTTTTTTAACCTTATCTGCTACTTTTTGGTTTATTGGGTGATTACCAAACGAGGTCTCAGATTTAATTTATACTAATAATACATAATATTTTATTTTACACTTCATAGGGAAATGCTTAACATTTTTTGTTTTTTAAGCTTTTAATATGACCAATAAATATATCAAAAAGTATTTAAATAATTACTATTACTAATTTCTAAAATAATTCTTTTTTCATATTTTTATCATAAATTCTACTTTTTCCTTTATTTTCAATATTTATTTTGTTTTTCTATTAAAACTATTTAATTTTATATATCAAGTAATAGATAATAAAAATATTAATTAAAAATATATAATAACAATAAAATTATATTTAAAATGTTTCTCATATGATGAATATAATGAAAATTTATTAGAAATAGATATTGTGAAGGAAGAAATAAAAAACTTAGAAAATAAAAATTTAATTTAGATAATAATTATCAGCATGATATAAATGTTAAAATTAATGGAATATATATTGAAAAATTTAATTTAGAAAATATATTTAAATTATAATTTAAGTTTTTTCATGATGGGTGCGATTTCATCAAGTATCATATTATTCTTATTATCTAATGTTTTTCTTTTTATACCTTTGTTTTTATCTTTATTATATGTCTTAAATTCATATACTTTTCTTAATCTTTTATTTGAACCATTTTTTTTCATGTAGATTTCATAACACCCATCTTTTTGCTTTATTTTGTATTCTGCTAAATCATATTTTTTCATATCTTTTATAATTATACTTCGTTTAATATTGTATTTATATTTATCATCTACAATAATATTAAATATTTCATCCATTTCTTTTTTATATTATTACTTTTTCAATTTTTTTTATTTTTTTATAATAGATATATTTAATCCCACTCATAATGTAATACCCAATTGTCTCTGATCTATTACATAATCATTGTGTCTTAAATAGGCTAGTTTACTGACTTAGTCAGGTCCTTGTAATAAGAATAATGAATATCAAATATGCATTTCACATTTATAACTATCAATATATTTTCTATCATATTTTTAATAAATATAAAAATTCAATTTTTTGCATTTTTTATGTAAATTAAAATTAATCCTTTAAAAACTTTTTCCATACGTTATACTCTCTATTTTTCTTACGCCATTGATATTCTTTTAAATACAATACTATATCTTTTTTATTTCTATTTCGTGGTATTATACTTTGCTTTAAGCCATTCCATGTGCCTTCAATTGTATTTGTATGCACACCTGTATTTGGATCTTTAAAATGCTTTGAATGATTTACAGTTAAATGTTTGTATCCTATATTTTTCAAGTTATTATACCCTTTCCATAAATCCGTATATATTGTTGTACCTTTTTTTACATATCTTTTTATAATTAAATCAATATTATCAACATTTCTTTCTTCAATGGGTAATAAAAACATTTTTTTGTTTTCATTTTTTATTTTATTTTTAGCATACTTCTTTCGATACCACCAATTACCCAAGCACCTTCTACCTTATGCCCCTTATTATATTTTCTTTTTGCAATTTTACTTTCATCGATTTCTACAATTTTATTTCTACCTCCAATTTTAATATTTCTGTTACCTAACAATTGTTTATTTTTCAAGTATTTTCTGAATATTTTATTGTATGATGACACTGTATTTTTGCTAATTTGCAAACTTGATGCTATAAAGGAAGAAGGTGCTTTTCCAAGAAAAAGATATAATATGTGTAATTGAGTATTTAAAGGTAAAGTTAAATTATTAAAAATTGTTCCTTTCAATGGTGATATTGCTTTCCTACATTTATAATATCTACAAACATATAATTTTTTATTTAAGTTTAATTTAGTTTCATGTTCACATTTATTACACTTTATATGTTTATTAACGTAATCATTACTAATTAAATATAATAGTGCTTCTTTTTCATCGTCGAATATTTTTTTTAAAGATTTATATGGTTCTATAAACATCTGCAATTTTATTAAATCCTTTTTATTTTTAATTTTAATTTGTAAAAAAAATTCAATTTTTTCATATAACAATAAAATTTGTGGTAGTAGGAGTTTCAATATGGACCTGAGAGTTCCTTTGGGATACATCCGGTTTATTATACACTTACTACTCAATATGTCTGCTCCTATCTCTACTGTTTCTGGTTCTAATGACGTTGTCATTAATCCTCCTGCTGCTGTTGAATCCTCTGCTGATCAAGACGTAGAGATGAACAACTGTGATGACGGTTTATCCGTATCTGACTCCGTTGAGGTGATCAAGGACGCTATCCGTCAAGCCTCTGCTCAAATCGCCAAGATGACTATCCAGTTGGTGACTCCTGGTGTTCTCTCTGAAGAAGCTGCCAAGAAACTTCGTGGTGATCTTGCTCTTCGTCAAAAGGATTTGAAGCTATTTAAGGAATCTCTTCTGGCTATGGAAGAATCCCTTGGTAGCTCTGCTGCTAGTCCTGCTTCTGCTTCTCTGGGTCCTACTAAGAGTACTATGTTACGTACTGAGTTTGTGCCCAATGACTTACCTATTATCCAATGGGTTGGTATGGTTTCTGACAACAAGTCTACCATCTTCACTGACTTGCGTACTTGTCTTTCTCGCTTTGAGGTCGTTGTAGAGTGTCATGGTCTTGACTTGGACGTCAATGGTGCTCGCCTACTCAAGTACTGTTGCTTAAACGAGGATCATCAAACATTCTTGAAAGAAACCTTCTTTGTGCCTGGTGTTGCTGCTACTTGGTCCATTGTAAAAAATGCCTTTTTGAAGAAGTTTGGTGTGAATGCAAGTGTAGATCGCTCTACTGCTGCTAACGAGCTCATGGCCATCACTAAACGGTCAACCGAGACAATTGAACAGTATATTGACCGCTTCAACGCGTTACGTCGTCGTGCTGACTTGAATGATTCGTTCTTGTTAATATCTACCTTCTTGCGTGGATTGCCTGACTCATTCCAAGAACGTATGGCATATACTATGAATATGGGAACTGAAACTCAGACGCAGAATCTCGAGTATGTTTGCGCTGTGGCTCGTAACTTGGACAGTCGTTTGGCTTCTATGCGTGCTAACAAGCGTACTGGTGACGATCAAAGGGAATCTCTTGGCACGAAAAAGTCAAAGGTTTCTGATGAACCATCGTCGTCATCGTTTCCTAATGGTGCTGCTGCCTCGAAGTACGCATCAAAACCTTCTTCTTCGTCTAGTACAAGAGAAAAGAAAGGGTTGTTCTGTTCTTTCCACCGATCGACTACGCATAGCACGGACTCTTGTCGCGCTGCTAAACTGGGAGGTGTACCCAAGCCTGGTCCTGGTGACTGCCGTCGTTGTGGCGCTGAGAATTGGAACCCATCACATCGCTGTGATTCATCTGCTGCAGTGAATGGTGTTGGTAAATCTGCCAGTAATCTGGTAATGAGAGCTATGTCCACGTCGCCCGAACGTTTTTCCTCTTCTGCCTCTCGCACTACTACTACTACTTCTTCTGCTGCTCCTCGTGCTCCGGTTTCCACTACCGTCGAGACTAATACTTCTGTTGCTTCTTCTGCTGGATCAACCAATGCTTCTTCTTCTTCTGCTGTGGCTGTTGCCACACAACGCATCAATGATATGGATATTTCAGATGAAGAATCGCTTCTGGTCGCCGCGCAGGCACAAGCTTGTAAGTATCACAAAAGATTTTCATTGCCACCAAGACAGATTTCTAATTCTCTCTTTGTACCGGCTATTATAGAGAATATTACTACCTACAGTTTGATCGATTCGGGTTCGAGCTTTTCTATGGTTACGCCAGAGTTTTTTAACTCACTTGTTCCACCTGTTCCTTTGGTGAAGCAAGAAGGCACAATCCAGCTTGGCCACGTCAATAATGCGATCAGTAGAATAGGGTCTTGCACTCTAAAAGTATTCTATAATAAAAAATCTTTTTACCATACTTTTGAAGTTTTTCCTTTCTTTACTCATGAAGATGTTCCTATTTGCTTTGGTCTTGACATCTTACCTCAATTGAACATTGGCATCACTGGTCTTGTTAGTTCACACTTTGAACAAATTGGCCATTGACTCCCAGACCCAATTGATCCTGATCAGGTCAAACCAAATGATAATCCGTACGGAACGATTACTGAGCGAAAGCCTTTGCTTGATAAAATAAACAAGTTATTACAGGTCAATTCTTCTATTGATATGAAAAATACATACTGCAATTTACCAGGTGCTATTATTCATCTCAAAACGAAGCCTGGAAGTGTTGCTTACAGAAAACAATACGCATTGCCTGAAGCCTATCGTTCTGCGGTCCTTGACCAAATAGAAACATGGTTACAGGAAGGTGTCATTGAAAGAGCTCCTTCTCATACATCGTGGAATAGTCCCATCCTTTGCGTCAAAAAGAAGGACTCATTCGGTAATTACACGTATGCTAAACCTAGAGTGGTTTGTGATGTTCGTCTAGTTAACCAATTGCTGATTGTAAATGATAGACAACAACTACCTCTCATCTCAGAAATACATCAACGTATTGGCTCTGCTCCAATCCACACTATATTGGACATTCATGCTTGCTTTACAAGTTTTAAAGTTGCTGATGAAGATCGCGAGAAACTGTCCTTTACATGTCCCTATACCAATCGGCAGATGCGCTTTATCAAAGCGTGCTATGGCATAAGTTTCGTTGGATCGGTCGTCCAACGCAATCTGACAACACTCTTTGAAGATCTTCCTTACGTCAACGTGTATGTAGATGACATCGTTGTTTCTACATTTCCTCCGCTATCATATCATGCAGATTGCGTTGCTGAAGTGATCAAACGTCTTACTAGTGCTAATCTCGTACTGAATCCTGATAAGATCGTATTCGCTCAACAGAGTATACACATATTGGGTTGGTCGTTGATAAAAGGTAAACTGATCCCTGATCCTCGCAAAGTAGCAAGCTTAGAAAGCTGGCCTAAAATGACTACTGGACGTCATATCCAACAGTTTCTCGGGTTTATGAACTTCTTCCGTTCATCCATTCCTTTCTTTGCTAAACTCGCTGCTGATTTAGATGACCTACGTAACGTAAAAGATATTACTAAAGTCTGGTCAAACAAACACGAAAAAGCTTTTGCAGCTCTTAAATACGCTCTGGCCAATGCTCCTGTTATCTCGCCTCCAGTTATCGGTCAACGATTTCATGTTGCAACAGATGCAAGTGTGTCTGGTATTGGTGCTATGCTGTATCAAATTATCGATAATGAAGTTAAGTTTGTTGCCTTGGCTTCTCGAAAGCTTAGTGTTTCCGAACGCAACTATAGCACTACCAAACGTGAATTGTTAGCTGTCGTTTATGCATTTGCGAAATTCCACAAGTGGCTGTATCTTATTCCCTTTACGTTGCATACTGATCATAAAAGTCTCATTTACTTGCAGACTCAAGAAGTACCTAATGCTTTAATGGCTGGTTGGTATGAGGGTATTTTTGGCTATACGTTCAATACAGTTCACCTGCCTGGATTCAAAAATCTTATTCCTGACGCTCTCTCACGCCTTTATACGGACGAGGATCAACCGATTAATGTTCTGGAGGGGGGTAGTTGTCTCGATATAGTCGCGCTTGGTGATGTTGGTAGCATTTCAAACAAAAAGAAAAGCTTGAAAAATAGTGAAAAGGGATCTATGGCTAAAAGCAAAAAGCAATTTGCTCAACAGTCACGCCCTAGTATTTATAAAAATAATACTTCTCTCTTAGCTTCTTCTTCAACAGTACCAATATTACTTACTGATCAGAGTAATGATACTTGCGCTACTATATCTCCACAACAAACTTCTAATGACGATGAAGACCTGATTCTTCGAACATTAAAGTTTGCTGATTATATTACTCCACCTAAAAATGAACGTGATAATCTCGTATTAAAGCACACCTTTTAGGACATTATGGTTTACAAAGCATCGAGAACCAATTACACCATGATGGTATTCATGGACAAACATGCGAAAAGATATTCAACGAATCTTGGGCGAATGTACTGAATGCAATAGATTCAACATATCCAAAGTTGGTTATCACCCACCAAAATCTGTATTGCCGGATCAACCACTTGATCATTGGTGTATGGATTTAGGTACTTTGATGTGTCACCTCTTCTCGCGGCAATAACTTTAGTTAGTCATGGTAGACTATTACTCAAGGTTTACTGTTCTTAGAGCATTACCTGATAAACATAGTACGACTATCGCTGCCGAACTTTATCATATTCTCGTTATTTGGCTTTCCAAGATCTTGAATTCGGATAATGGTGCAGAGTTCACAGCTGATATTGTAGCAAAAATGATTGAGATGAGTGGCATTGATCGAAGACTTTCATTACCATACTCTCCTACGGGTAACTCGGTAAACGAAGCATATGTCGGTTTGGCAAAACGTACAATTGTTAAGGAATTACGCGGTAAAGGCGCCGACTGGGATTATTATTGAATTATTGTCAATACGCTATGAATTGTAAATACGCACGGTTACATAAGTCTCGTCCTTTACAGTGTTATTCAATAGACAACCAAATGGCTTTGAAGACTACTCAAATACTAAACCTGTATTGCAACTAGAAAAAAACTGACACGAAAATGATGATGAAAAATTCAAATTTGTCAATGAAGTCGTTATACCAGCTTGTCTAAACGCATAAGAGATACGCAAGAACGTGATCACGACAGATTCGTAAAAAACGCATAGGATTGTAACTAAGCAGTTCCCTGTGGAAGTAAAGTTATGATAAGAATGTAACACGATTAAGCAAATTAGATGCGCGTAATCTCGGTCCATTTATATACATGGAATCACAAAGAACGGTAGCTATATCTTGAAAGATAAAGCGGGTACTCTCTTATCTAGAGATGTACCTAATCGCATATTATATTCATCTCCTCAAGATAATATATCTACTGAAGAATATCAAAAGCTTAAAGAAGATCACTTTGAAATACAAGCAGTCATTGATCATTCTGGTTCACCTGGTAATTATTTATACAGAGTCAAATGGAAAGGATATCCAAACGATGAAGATGATACATGGGAACCTCCATCACACTTCGATTCAAAGAAACCAATTGAAATATATTGGGGACGTCGCAATGCTGATCATAAGCAATCCTCTTCCAAGAAACGTAAGGCTCCTATGACAGTCAATACACGTAAGATAGCTACTCGGAACAAACGCAGTAGAAACCAACAATAGATCATAGACTTTTTATACACAGTCTTGTTTGTTATTCTTCTTTTCCTTCACTTTTATCCTACGGGTTTTTTACATAAGGTTTTTATCGAGGAATAACTACGATCAGTTCATTACAAGGCGAAAGGACACGCACCGAAGTATGTAACTTCCTATTAACTTATGCACATTATAGACTACACCTAGTAACAATGCAAACACTCTTAGTATAAGCAACTGTCTAGAAGGGGGCAATGTTGTAAACATGACTTGTTCAGTGTCCGTCACCAATCAGGTCAATGTTCGACAATGCTTATACTCAGCTTGTGCTTTGACAGCTTTGTAACGTCGGTTAAGAGATATATATGGAAATCAATGCTTAGTGCAACTAACCTTCATAAACTATCTATCACCGAATATAAAGTCGTACTAGAATGGATTACTATAAATCCTTGTTAACTCCATGAGCGCAGTCTTTGACTAACTCAATCGTCTATAATATCAAGTTAAATCCGAACTTCAATTTTGTATAAATAGCTCATCATTTTAATGCTTTAATAAATCAATTCGTTTTATCAGTCTGGTTATTTTTACAGTCTTTATTATATTCGATATAACAATCTTTTATCTCTTAATTGCACTTTTACATAAATCTACACTAAATATATACATCTCTGCTCACGACATTTGGTAGCATCAGAACCAATTGATCGTTTTAATTTATTTAAATTGTATATTGCATTTGTGAATGAATATACTATCAGAAGAAATAATACCGAAAAAGAACAACTACTGTATGTGAAAAAAAGGTTTCAAATGTTTTCCAATTTTGAATATTTATGTGGTGAAATAATTAATTACATTTAAGTTGAATAAACTATAACCAAGTTATAATCGACTTACTACCTGCTTTTATATTTTAATTTTACCGCACTTGGAACTTTTAAAACTGCCAAGGATGTAGAAAGGCACCATGATGATCTGGGAATGAAAATAAGCTACTCTGGGCGCTTGAAGTTGCTCAGATCGATGGATTTTCAAGCCGAGATAAAAAAAAAACCTTTCCTTAGCAAAAAGCACATGGTTCAAAGGTTAAACTGGGCCAAAGCTCATAGAAGTTGGACAAGCGATGACTGGAGGCGAATGGTTTTCTCCGACGAGACCAAGATCAATGTTTGGGGCTCCGACGACTTCAAATATTTCTGGAGAAGACCTGATGATAAGCTCCAGTTCCATCATTTGGATCTTACTGTTAAGCATGGTGGTGGAAGCTTAATGATGTGGGGTTGCATCACTTACGATGGTCCTGGATATGCCTGCCAGATATTTGATGGTACTATGAAGAAGGAGGACTACATCCATATCCTAGAGACAACTTTAAAGGACATCATGGAGTGGTATGGGTATGACCCCAAAGAAGTCTACTTCCAACAAGACAAGGACCCAAAGCATACTGCCAAGGCTACAAAGCAACATGGTTCAAGGACAATGGTTTTAACATTGATTGGACATATAGTTGGCCACCCCAAAGCCCTGATTTAAATCCAATCGAGCATGTTTGGCATCACCTAAAGCTCAAACTTAGCGCTTATCCGGATAGGGCCAAAGGAGTCCATAATTTGTGGGAAAGAGTTGAAAAAGAATGGGATACTTTTACAAAAGAGGATTGCCAAAAGTATATTGATAGTATGCCAAAAAGAATCGAAGCAGTTATTAAAGCAAAAGGTGGATATACTAAGTACTAGCTATGATTAGCATCGACCCTGAAAAATGGTTCGGGTGCATACTATTTTTTTAATCTCAATTTAAATAAACCTCCGCTAATATAGGGATATCATATTCCGACATATAATCGATATTGGCTTCAGCTTTCTAACAAAGTTAGTTTTACATTGATCAGATAAGTAGTTCTTGTTTTATTCCAGATTGTTGTAAAGGTGGTAGATAGCGATTTGGAAAGATCGAAATACTTTTAAAACTGTGGATAGTTTTTATTATAGATCAAGAATTGATTCCCTGGTCAAAAGGTGATAAAACGCATCTCTTATATACTTTTCCACGATCGGCACTTAATTCTAAATTCATATTACGATTTGCCAGGAACAAGGTTGGACTGCGTATAAAGAAGACCAGGAATAATAACCAAATGAGCGGACCAAGATTAGCGGCGAGGAGTGTCGGGATCAATATATTCAAAGGTAATAGTATTGGATGTAATATTTGGTGTGAGAGATAGTATTTATCAATTAGTGTCTACTTGCTCAAAGTGATATATAAATAAAGATATTTTAACATAATCAAATACAGTCATTTACATTCTGGTTCTTGGTAATAATGCTTTATACACTTCTGCAGCTATATATAAGGATATCTATACGATTTTCTATCTGTACAGTATTCTCTTATTAATATAATCATGAGCGTTTACAACACAGATTATATAAAATTTTGGAAAACACCCGAACCATTTTTCCACCCACTGTATGTCGATGCAAGATAGTAGGTGGAATACAACAAGGTGCGGTAAAAATTGAATAAAAAAGCGAGTGAATCAGTTAGAACCGTTTTATGGGGTTTTATTGATTCAAAGTGAGTTAAGTTTTTCGGATGTATCCCAAAGGAACTCCCAGGTTTTTAAAAATGTCCGAGATGGATAAAATAAATAAAATACATTTTGATTTTTAATCAAAAAATTATTATTTCATTTGGAGAATTCCTTAAATATATTATTTTAAATAAATTGAATTTTTATATAAATAAAAAAAAGACAATCTAAAAAATTAAAAATAATTGCAGTTGTTAATAAAATGGAAACTTTTGAAGAATTAATTGAAAAAAGTGATTTTATAAAAAATATTAAAAGAATGTATATAACGAAAGTGATTGAAAACTATAATATAGAAAAGGTTAATATAGTATATAATAACAATATTAAATCGTTTGAAATTAATTTCATAAAAAATGAAAATCCCTACTATATTAAATATAAAATTAAAAGACGAAGAAATCAATCTACACCAAAGTTAAATAAAAAAGCAAAAAAAGTAAACATAAATGATAATATAAATGCTGATTCTTTTATTGGTAATATAGTAAATAATAATATAATTGAAAATAGTATAGAAATTAATGATAATATAATTGAAAATAGTATAGAAATTAATGATAATATAATTAAAAGTAGTACACAGGATAGTAGTAATGATAATGTCATAAATGTAAAAAATGATGGTTTAGACAACATCAAAAAGAATAAAGTAATATATAAAAATGTTAATGATAATCCGTCGGATACAAATAAATTAAACCATAATAGTATAGAAAAATTTAAGCATATAAGAAGAAATATGGTAAGTCAAATAGAAGAATTATTGGAACTTACTGTACATAGTAACGATTTATTAGTTGATGTATTCCATATTATAAATAATAACAATCCTAAAATGGCGATAAAAAAGTTAAATAAGTATAATAGTAATAATAATTATAAATTTATCCAAGAATTACCTTCCAGATTAAATACAATAAATGATAAACTAATAGAATTAATAGATGAATTAATTGTATAATAAATTAAGAATAGATAAAAAGGTATAAAATTTAGAATAATATAATTAAAAACTATTTTAAAATATTTAAATAATAATTACATAAATAAAAATGAAATTTCCATAACAACATATCATATATTCTATAATATCACAATCAAATCTGAAGTATGTCAAGAATCTTCCGCAAAACTAAATAAAATTTATGATGAATTAATAAAAATCGATAGATAAAAGTTTTAAGATCTAAAAATATGAAAATTTTATATTTCTAGAAACATTAATGTAGATAATATATATTATCAACAAGTTGATTTTATAAATCATGGAGCCACCTCAATATATTTACTTACATTTTCTAAAAACTTCATAAATAAAGTTATCATAAAATTATTTCAAATTACAAAAATAACAATATTTATAAATGTTTATAAGTATTAAATTATCCATTTCGTACAACAATATAAAGAACCATTCATATAATAATTATGTTTTATATATCAAAAAATAGACATTATTTTTAAAAGTTTTAAAATTTTTGTACGAAATGGATAATAAAAACCTGAGACCTAGATTGGGAATTACCCAGTTTTTCTATCTAGCTTGTATCTCTTGTATTTATACTTCCAAAGAAATGGTCTCTTAGTAACAATCAAAGGTCTTTTTAATCTATGTTCATTCTTCATTAATTGTATTTTCAGCGGTGATTCTATTCAAAACTCCCTCTTTTGATGGATAGTTATTAAATGAATCCCGTCTTTTTAATATAATGCAGAATGTTATATGTGGATTTCACCACACAAGGAATAAGCTTCACTAATATGATATAAAATGAAATCTAGCAAGTTCCAAGCCAAGACATTCAAGAACCTTCCTTATGATATCATACCACATAAGCCTTCCTTTAGACCTTTTTATTAACAAGTATAGATTACCCCGATCGGCCCTTTGGGGCCGACCTTTTGTGTGTTAATAGCTCTACAAAAAATAATAATACATATACTTGCGAACAAATATTCAAATACCCAAAACTATTGTCTTTATGGATATATTTTTTGTTTCTCGTCAAAAGCAGTTTTTAAGCCATAATTGACTTTTCTGGAAGGAGACTTTTTGTAAAAAACGAGTCGGCCCTAAAAGGCCGAGTGTTTGATAGCTAATAAGTACACTATGAAGTCAATTTATTTTTCGATACTTATATCGTTAGAAAATATAGCTTATAAATAATTATTTTAATGTGATTGTGCTTGAAAAGCTTCACGTAAATGTATAATATGACAATTTTTGCACATAGGTGTGGCGGGATCGCAGCTGCATCTTTTTCCGGTTCTTATTCCATTAACGCCTTGTTTTTTGCACATTTGGCATACTAATCTTCTTCTTTTGTTAGTATTTTCTTGTTTCATTACTATACATACGAATGTACATCGCTGCTTCTAAGGGCTATTGGTATATTAGGGACAACTACGTTATTGCTACCGAGTAATCTCTCGCAGTATTTCAACATTGAATACGCTGTACGATCCTTAAAAGCACTATGCTCAATTCTATTTCCTTCTTCTGCATAAACTTTGTAGCAACTAAAGGCATTTGCTTCACAAATACCTAAGATAAACATTCACAACTACTTAATATTTTTAACTTTCCTAAAAAATCAAGGCATAAATATAATGTTGCCTTTTTATCCATAAATAAAATGTTGGTTACTTGTTCTATTTTAGAATAAAATTTATTTATATTATTATTTGTATTCAAAAAAATCTATTATTTCCTAATTTTTTTATACATTGTACTATTTTGAACATATTTCTGTAATACTAAATGTTCTTCTAAAATAAACCCCAAGAATCTCATTTCCCATCGCTCGGTAGAGATTATATCATGATATGAAGTTAAATTGTCTCTGCGGTTATTTGCGGTATCAACCGAGCCTAAAGGGCAAATTATAATGAAACCCTTGTTCTTCGTTTGACAATTCTTAGACTTACTTTTGTGAGTTTCATACTCTCCAACTACTTGAGGGCGACGCAGCATGACTGTTTCACCACTAGGCCCTAAGACGCTCTTGTAGTTCTCTAACGTTGTAGTACTGCAAGATGATACGAAGGTTTTGACCTTCAAATCTCTGTAAGCGCACACAAAGATTTTCATACCATTCTCACAAGTTTTATGCATCGTATAATGACTGCCGCGAGCTTTATCAACTTGATCAATAATGTCCGTAGAAGGCATTCCACGAGGCCAATATTTTCTCTTCGTTACTTGCATGATTGAATATAACCCAAGTTCGTTCAGCATTGAAACCATTTCGGGTGAACCAAACCAAGAGTCAGCAATAATAGTTCTTCCACTGTTAAACCATGGTTTTACTAAGCGCTTTACTGTGGCTAACAAGTTACGCATTCCAGGCTCATTGTCATATTCCTTTGGTCGAGGATCACTAACGGTATCCAAACGAATGATTGCGCTTGTGTAATAATCAGCAAGTGATTTAAACTCTTGTCCGGTTGGGTGTGGCTTGCGAGGCACTTTCTTGAGATTGGGCATTCCGACTCCTAACCATTGATTTCATTGTCTCGTCAATAACCAAATGCTTGCCAGGTGTTAAGCAATCCTTCATATGATCATTGAATGCATTCAGTGTTGATCTAATCTGGTAAAGGGGATCATTGGCTTGCTTTTCTTTGGAAGGTACTTCGAAAACATGCATCCTCATAATGTCGTTAAATCTTTTCATTGGCATATAGCTAGTGTTATATCCGGTGCTAAAGACGAAGGATATAATTTAAAATACAATAATAAAAGAATAGACAGTAAATGGAATCAGCTATCCTGATAGTAAAAGTTATTCTAATGTTTATTCACAATTCAAAATCAAGTCTTCTTTATATACATTTCATCAGAGCTTAATAGTGTAGCATTCAATATCTATCAGCACGCATGGCCGTACAACGGAGTCCAATCCCAGCAGCCACTAATAAGCCTTTCAACCACGCATTGTTGTAATTGTATAACCCACGCGTTATTCGATATTCAGGTCTTATCTTGAGATACACTCGATACTACTCGATAGTATGATGCCGCGTGTTTCTTGTAAGGATTATTGGCTAATAGTTCTAAGGATGACACATCGCTTGTATTTATGCAGGCCTCGTTAATCTGATTGGGTTATCAGATAGAGTCCGTGTATGACATAAATGAACAGTTGATTCCTTACTATTATGTCGATGCAAAATAGTAGGTGGAATACAACATTGCCCCCTTCCAGATGAGGTCATCACCTTAGAAGTATCTTTGTATTAAAGATGTAATAATCATAAGAACGAAAGGATAGGATGTAAGCATTGTGTTAGATGTAAGATCGTGTGTAATGTAAACTGTCATAAAAACCTTGTAAAAAACCATTATAGGAAAAAAGTAACATAAGGGAAAAGACAATTACACTTGCAGAGTGCAATTAAGCAACTCAAGATCTTGTATTATATGCTTTAGGTACAAACGATCTGCTGTGTTTATTACGAGCAGGTATTCTTCGCTTGTTGATAGTATTAGGCAGGGATCTACCTGTTGTGCTTGCAATGGTTGCTTGACGACGTGTCCAATAGTCTTGAATAGGTTTCTTCGAATCGAAGGTATCAACCGTCTGCCAAGTATTGTATTTTTCTTGGTCATCGTATCCAACCCAATGCACGTAATACTCGTATTCACCGTCTGGCAAGAGTCGATGGTTTACAATTGCTTGTACCTCATAATGTTTCTCGTTAAGTTCGCTTTCAGATCGTTGATCTCCTGATTGAATCAGTCTTATCTGATGCGTAGGTACATCACGAGATAATAAAGAGCCAGTGAGATCTTCTAAAATGTAACTACCATGCTTGGTGTAGCCTTTAATGATAAAAGGACCTAACCATCTGGGTTGCAGTTTAGATGATTTGAGTACGTTCACAATCATAACTTTAGAATTAAGAGGGTACTTTGTTTCAATGATCTTGTTATTCTTTTGGAATTTTAAATGATCGTTTAATTGTGTCTCTTTAATGCGTTTAGCAATAGAAGGAATAATGACATCTTTGACATATTTCAGCTTCTTATCAATGAGTTTACTATCAGATTTCTCGATATTGATGGTAGGTTTTACATCCGTGTAGTCGATAAAGTCATTAGGCTGTCTATTGAACATAACCGCAAAAGGACGAGATTTATGCAATCGCGAATACTGACAATTGACAGAGTATTGGATCACGTCTAAATACAAATCCCAAGATTCAGGTTCAACAGCATTAGCAGTTAACGCTTTGATGATACTACGTTTACAGATGCCAACATAGCTTTCTACTACACTGTTTCCAGTAGGAGTATAGGGCAAGCTAAGCCGTCTATCCATGCCACTCATTTGTATAAATTGTTTAACCACTTCATTCACAAATTCCATACCATTGTCATGCGTGATGATCCGAGGGAATCCGAACTGACAACATATGTGAAGTAATTCTTTTGCTACACTGTAACTACTCTTGTCAGGGAGTGCACGTAGAATTGTAAATCGACTAAAGTAATCTACTACAACTAACATAAAGTTATTACCACGAGATGATGTAGTATTGAAATCACCGAGATCTATACAGATATGATCGAAGACACCGTCAGGCAACACGCTTCTAGGAGGGTGATAACCAACTCGATAGATACCATGTGCTTGGCAAGCTTCACAATCATTGATAACTCTTTGAATGTCTTGTCGCAAATTAGTCCAATGTAATTTGTAATCATTGTGAATAGTTTTCTCAATTGCATTTACGCCAAAATGGCCAAGCAAGTGTGCTTTCATAATAATAGAAACGCGATCCTTTTCAGGTGGTGTCATATAATCAGCATATTGCATTGCGCGAGAAATAAGAGGTGTCTTATTGTAACTATCGAACGATGTAGTATTGGATGAGTCAATGTGGTTGGATGATGTATTGGTATTATCATCGTAGTTTGTAGAAACTGTTGGGAAAGATGAAAAGGCGTAATTTCCTTTTGTTTTATTTTCAGTCCCGTTTCTAGCAGATAGTATTCTTTTGCGTGACTTGTTTTTATCTGTAGGATACCGTATTTGCAGTTTACGTTCAGAACGCGTGGTATTATATCTTTTCTTATGGTTCTCAAATATGTTTTGATGGTTAACAATATTTCCACCCTCCTCCAGACTGTTGGGTTCGTCATCAGAAAACAGTCGACTAAGAGTATCGGGAATGATGTTCTTAATTCCAGGAATATGAACAACATCGAATGTAAAAGAAAAAATAGTGTCCCACCAAGTCAGCATCAAGGTGTTGGGGGTGCTTTGATCATGTAAAAAGATAAGGCTTTTATGATCAGTATGCAAAGTGAATTTAATACCGAATAACCATTTATGATACTTAGTCAACATGTAGACAATAGCAAGTAATTCTCGTTTTGTTGTACTGTAATTCATTTCGGAGGTAGATAGCTTGCGAGAAGCCATAGTCACATAATGAACCGTATCATTTTTGATATAGTAAATGACTCCACCAATACCAGTTTTAGACGCGTCAGTTGCGACATGGAAACGGTAGCGAAAGTCAGGAGGAGATAACACGAGAGCAGACGACAAGGCTGCTTGCAAGTTGCGAAAAGCTTGCGTGTGTTTGTCAGACCATATAGCTGCAAGTGATTTACTACTGCGTAACTCATCAAGTGGAGCTGCTAAACGACTGTATCCAGGAATCGCAGAACGAAAGTAATTGAAGTAACCTAAGTATCGCATAATGTCTTTACCCGTCTGAGGAAGAGGCCAGGTGTGTACATTTGATACTTTTCTTGGATCAGGCATCAATTTACCATCTACAATTGACCAACCCAAAATGTGAATACTTTTCTGAGCAAGTACAATCTTTTCTGGAGAAAGTTGAAGATTTGCGTTTGTGAGGCGACGGATAACTTCGGCTACACAATCAGTATGATGTGCTAGAGAATCATTGGTACTGATGCAAATGTCATCGATATAGATCGTTACGTAAGGAAGGTCACTGAACAAGTTAGTTAAGGTCCTTTGTACCAAATTAGCAATAAAGGACACACCGAAACATACTTTGCGAAAAGTATATTGCAAGTTAGTAAAAGGACACATAAAGTTTAACTTGCTTTTGTGAGCAGGGTCAACGAGGAAGCTAGTGAAGCAAGAATGGATATCGATACTAGTAATGATTTTGGCATTACTTAAGCGTTCATGGATGTCCGAAATGAGAGGTATATTGTACTTATCCGTACTAATAAGAATCGAGTTTAACTCACGAACATCAGCTACTACTCTAGGTTTCTTAAACGAATAGATACCATCAGCATTTTTCTTACTAACACATAGAAGGGGAGAATTAAAGCCGGTGTGACTTTGTGCAATTTCTATTACACCTTCATTTTTCCAAGTTTCAATTTGATCTAATACGGATTGCTTGTAGGCAATAGGAATTGGGTATGGCTTACGGTAAGCTACTTTACCGGGTTGCGTTTCCAATTGTACTATTGCGCCAGGCAAATTGCAGTAGGTATTCTTCAAATCGATATTAGCGTTTGCAGCTAACAGTGGTTTAAGTTTAGATTGCATCAATTGGCGTTCATCAGCAGTACCAAAAGGACTATTATTAGGTTTGATATCTTCAGGATCGATTGGTGATGGCAATGCAGGACCAGTATGATCATCCCAAGTTGATACCAACCCAGTGATAGCGATGTTAAGAAGAGGCATAATGTCAAGACCAAATAAAATAGGCGCACTATCGTCCTCTGTATAGAAATCAAACAATTCAAATTTATGCTTCAATTGTATTTTATTGTACAAAATGTTCAAAGAAGTATAACCAATCCTAGGTTGTTGCGTGTTAACATGACCAAGCTGAACCGTACCAGATGAAGGCGTAAAGCCAACACCAAGAGAACGAAAGAAGCGAGGAGAACATATGCTGAACGTACAGCCTGTATCCAAGTATGCGTAGACGCGAATGTTCTGCACAACAATAGGTAAAAGAATCGCATTAGATCTTTGTTTGGGTAAATTTGAAAATATGTTTGACTTACAAAGTTGTGCCTGGACGGCTGCGTGTTCATCGATATTCATGTGTTCCTGAACAGGAACAGCAGAAGATGAAGAGCTAACTTCGGAATTGAATGGAGTTACTGCGGGAGCAACTGTCGATAGGTTCGAGGCCGGAGCCAACGAAGCAGAAGATGATGCAATAGCACCAGAAGAACCAAAGGCACGAGAAGCAGCACCTGCAATACTCATCATCCCAAAACGATGAGTTGGTCCTTGATTGGGATCGTTACGCACAGCAGTATTGCAACGATGCTGGCGTGTCCAACCAGGAGCTCCACACGAATGACAAGTACGATTGTTAATAGGAACTTGACTTGAAGAAGGCAAAGAACCGGAAGCAGCAGCAAGAGGTTGCTGGTTAGCAATAACAGATGACGCACGAGAGATAGCCTTACAGTTGGCAGTATCATGGGTATTGACTTTGTGAAAAGAACAATATTTCCCAGTGGAAGCAGTAGAAGAAGGACGTTTGGCAACCTTACCAATAGACATGGCAGAAGAGGCAACACCAAGAGAAGAAGGAACAGCGTGACGAGACTTGTCACTTTCACGGTGCACATAGTTGGCAGCAGAAGGTATGTTTGACACACGCGAAGAAGAACCAGAAGCAGAAGAAACAGAAGCAGAGACACCAGGAAGACCTTTCTCTTTGTACAAGTCATTGTACAGTTCACGAGCAAGACGCATCACTACATCCACATTCGACTTTTGATCCTTTGGTAAGGAAAGACGCGAAGTAATGACCTTGTCAGCAAATTCAGTGGGCAAAGCGTGTAAAAACTTATCCACAAGAATGGAGGCAGGTAAGCACTGGTCAACAGCACGACGACGGAGATCATTGAAGCGATCAATGAAAGCAAAAAGAGATTCACCTTTGGCTAACTTGATGTCAACAAGAGAGCGAGCACAGGCAGCACGATCTTCATCAACGGTTGTACCAAACCGAGAGAGGAACTCATTCTTGAACATGAGCCAAGTAGGGGAAGCAATACCAGCGGCACGAGCGTTCTGGTGGAACTCAACTTCATACCAGGTAAGTTGAGCTTGCGACATTTGAGACAACACTAATCGTTCATAGTTGGTGTCGAAGTCCAAACGATGAGCATACATTACGTTTTGAAAACGTGTCAAACAAGCAGCAGCATCGATAAAAATATGAGCACTAGGCTCATGAACTTCACCAACCCATTGAAGATAAGGCATGTTGTTGGGACACACACTAGAAACCTTGATGGGTGCCTTGGGATCAACAACAGCGCGAGCATATTTGACAGAGTCAGCATTGGATTTCTCAATGAGGGCTTTGGTAGCAATGACAGCCTTGAGAACACTATCCTTTTGTAAGTATTCAGCCTGGAAATCATCGAGATTATCACCAGACAAAGGAGACGAGAGACGAGCAGCAAGAATGGTTAACTCAATAGTGAGTTGATTGATAGTATCTTGCATACTACGGAGAGATTCTTCAGCTTGTACTTGTCGATCAACAAAAGAAGCAGCAGAACCAGAAGATTCTTCCATGGATGTATCAAGACTAGGTAAGTTGGCTTGAGCAACAGAAACAGTAGGTTCACCAGAGTGAATGGAGGCAGCAGGAGAAGACATTGGTAATAAGATTGTAATTGTTGGAAAAAGCTTGATTCAAAAAAATGTTATATCCGGTGCTAAAGACGAAGGATATAATTTAAAATACAATAATAAAAGAATAGACAGTAAATGGAATCAGCTATCCTGATAGTAAAAGTTATTCTAATGTTTATTCACAATTCAAAATCAAGTCTTCTTTATATACATTTCATCAGAGCTTAATAGTGTAGCATTCAATATCTATCAGCACGCATGGCCGTACAACGGAGTCCAATCCCAGCAGCCACTAATAAGCCTTTCAACCACGCATTGTTGTAATTGTATAACCCACGCTGCGGTAAAATTAAAATATAAAAGCAGGTAGTAAGTCGATTATAACTTGGTTATAGTTTATTCAACTTAAATGTGATTAGTTCTTTCTAACTAGTTTTTCTAGCTTGTATTTATACTCGTTGAATTGTGACTGAAGGTTATTTACTTGTGTTCATATAAGAAGTATAAGAAGGACGTATCTCTGTTTAAGGACTGTATCGCTGTATAAGGTAATCAATGATGCTTTAGTATGTATGTGCTACAGCTAGGGCGCACAGGCCTCTAGTCTGTCTGTACTTCAATTATGTGGCTATTTCACCACATGCTCCCCCACTAGAGTCAGTGCACACTGAGTCGACATTAGTAAAGAATAACAAGAAGTTGTATCTACGTGTTATGTTGTTTTTTGTTCTCCAGTGATTCAATTTTACCAGGTTTATTTTTACTGTAGTATGATATCAACTGCTGAGATACAATTTCCAAGGCATAACTGCGTGACAGTATATTATTATATTTTTTGTTTAGTTTTGTATATTGACCGGGCAAGTGAGAACTTAAAATGTTTCTTTCACTGTTGCGTGTCATTACTTCCTGCTTCTTTTACTACGTCTAGTCTGTGATATGGGATGATTTAAATCAGTTACCTCACCAGTTCGCATTCTCTTATTATTCGACACATTATCAGATTTTTGATCAGTAATTGTGTTCTTAGTTGGTGATTTGGTATGAGTTTTCTTTTGGTAAGTGTCTTTCAACCTTTCCTTTGCTAATCGCTTTGACTGTCTAACCTTTTCCCAATACTTTTCGATAGTGACAGGAGACGAAAATGCATCAACTGAGATCCAGTCATTTTCTCGTTCACCATAGCCTACCCATTTTACAAGATATAACCTTTGGCCATTTTCATCTTTATGGTCTCGTATCTCCTCGACTTCAAACAGTTCTTCTTCTATAGCAGATTCGTCAATAGATACGACTTTGAGTTCTGAGGGTACATATTCACGATGTAATAGTTCATTCGACTCGTCCTTCAATACATAGGTGCCAGCACGTGTCTTTCGAACTACAGTATATGGCCCATCATATAGAGGCGATAACGATGTTGGTCGACCACCTTGTAATTTGACCATTACAGGAGTGTCTATTGGGATATCAATAATGCGATGCTTCTTGTTGAAATCCTCATTGTACTTTTCGACGATCTTACGTGTTCTCTCTTCAACAGCAGGAAATACAACGTCAGCCATGTAATCAGCTCTCTTTACCAGTTCTTTTACTGATACAGGATTCTTTTTGCCCTTCATTTTAGGATCATGATTTGTGCTCAAGTCTACTTGTCTAGCAAACATTAACGAAAATGGTGTACTAGCAGTGCGATCTCTTACTTTGATATTGCAGCATAATTGTACAAGTCCTAGCCTTTCGTCCCAGTTACTTGTATCATTACCACAAAGTTTCCGCAGTGTGTTTTTCACCATCTGCACGGATCTCTCAGCAGCACCATTGGATTGAGGATAATAAGGTGTAGAGAATCGGTGCTGGATGCCCAAGGTATTGGTTAATGTATGCATCAATCCGTTCCTGAATTCCCTTCCGTTATCGCTACCAATGATGTCAGGTAATCCATAGTCAGCAAAGATATTAATCAAAGCTTTAGCTACGGTATCACTTTGTTTGTTGGGTATAGGTCTAGTGATAATATATTTGGTGCAAATATCGACAAGTACTAGCCCATATATGTTACCAGCCTCAGTTACAGGAAGTGGTCCAAAGAGATCCATTGTTACATGACTGAATGGTTCGAATGCAACTATAGATTTTTGTGGATTGAAACCCTTCTTGGATACATTGTGAAGTGCACATTCTTTGCAGCGTGAAAGGATATCTTTGCAGTCAGCGTAGATGGTATTCCAATGTAACCCCTGGTAAGTGTGGATGTGCTTTACTACACTCTCAATACCGAAATGTCCAAGTGCATGTGCATCGTGGATGATTTGATCTCTCTCGTGGGCTGGAGGACAAGCATACTCTGTTCCTTTAGATTTGAAGTCTTTACTATTAAGCTTCACCGCGAGGATGTTCAAACGTTTATCTTTCGAGTAGATCTTCTTTTTATGAATAAATCTATCTTTGTCATTGTTAGATGAAGCTCTTCTTAGTAAGATGTATTTCTCTAATCGTTTAATATTGCGATCCTGCTCCCCCTCCAGCGTTTGATCTTCAATAATAGGAGGGTAAACGCGAGATAGTGCATCAGGTAGTTTATTGGCAATGCCTTTTAAGTGAACTACATTCAGATTGAATTGTCCAATAACATCCATATAAGATTGTAATGTACTGTTCAACGTGGTAGACGTGAACATGTAAGTAAGAGCCATATGATCAGTGAGCACCTCGATAGGTAATGGATGCCCCCATAGCAAAGGTCTAAATCTGATCAATCCGAATACAATTGCAGCAGTTTCGCGTCTATTGGTGGACCAATTGCGCTCAGCCGAATTGAGAGACTTGCTAATGAAAGCAATGTGTACAGTTCTATTAAATTCATCTCTTTGAGTGAGTGCACAAGCTATCCCATATACAGATGCGTCTGTCTCCAGATAAAATTTCTTGGATAGATCAGGCTGGTGAAGCACGGCATTAGACACAAGAATCTGTTTAATCCGATTGAATCGATCAGTATGTAAAGACGTCCATTTGGTTTGTACATCCTTATCATTACGTAGTTGATCTAAAGGTGCAGCTACTTTACTAAGCATAGGACAGTAATCCCTTAAATGAGAAATCACACCCATAATACTTCGTACTTGTGCAGCGTTTTTAGGAATTGGCCATTTATCAATGTTTGAAAGTCGTCTGTGATCGATCTTTGTAATGCCAGGTCCAACAATAAAGCCCAATAAATATAATGCCGTTCGAAACCATGTGCATTTGTCGGGATTGATCTTTAAATTTACAGAAGTCAATCTTTCGAGCACTGTGTTTATCAATTTAATATGTTCTTCTATCGTTTCACTATAGAGTACACAATCATCTACATATGTTTCTACTCCTTCTAAGTCTCCCAAGAGGATGTTCATAACCCTGCAGTATTGGCTTGTAAGAAAGCTTAATCCGAAGGGCGCGTGGCACCATTTGTAGTTTATATGATTATAAGAGAATGATAATACTTCTCTACTAGCCTCATCAACAGCGAAAGAGTAATAAGCCTGTTTGAGATCAATTTTAGACATGATTTTTGCCTTTTTTGAGACTCTATCGAAGATCTCAGTAATTTTTGGTACAGCAAAATTTTCTTGTAAGTCTTCTGAAATAGATGCGTTGATTTTTCTCAAATCACAACAAATGCGTAGCTTTGTGAGTTTGTCATTTTCATCCTTTTTAGGTACAGCTAATAATGGTGAATGAAATCTAGCGCTAGGCTTGGATTTTTCAACTATACCGTTGTCCAACCACTCTTTGAGTTGTTTCTCTATTTCTGCTTTCGCATGAACAGGTAATGGGTATTGTCTTACATAGCAATTAGCGCCACTTTTCATCGGAATCTTCACAATTGATTCAGGTATAGTGCATACCGCTTTAGGTTTTATAGTAGCATTTTTGTTAATTGAAGCCTGAATCATTTTCATATACTCTTTTCTTTGTTCAGTGTTTCCATATAGTGCATTGTCAGGGTCATAATGCTTGTCATTATCGAAGTTAACGTTTTCAAACTGTTTACTTTCTTTTGCAATGTCATTAGGCCAGTTAAAAGCAACGCCTCCAAGATAGATATTCATCTTTGGTAATATATCAGTACCTAAGAGTACGTCAAATTCAGTTTCCATAACGTCACTAAATTCTACGACTTCAAAAGCATGTTTAAAGGATATATTATTTGTGTATGTAACAGTCATAGGTCGTGTTTTACCGATCCTTTTAGCTTTACTATTTTTGCCTTCGTTATTGAGTGCTAAAAAATTTAGATAACCATTCACTTTGTTTATGTGTATATCAGAAAAGTCTTTATTCAATATCTTTTTATTAATACAAGCTACATCACTCCCGCTATCCACCTTGGCAACGAGTCTACGACCCTAATCATAGTTGAGGTCTTCCATCGCCTCTTTGACCTTCTTATCTTCGTCTTCCTCCGAGACCAGAGTGTCAGCACGAATTGCAAGAACTGAGGGACCAGGATGGTTAGCCCTCATGGCTTGTCTGTATTCTTGGCAAGAATGCCCTCTGAACCAAGGCTTCTTGCAAAAACGGCAGGGATTGTTACCGTTTGCCCTTAAAGGTGCATTGTTATTCCCCAAAAATGTAAATGGTCTAGACCCAGATGGTGTCATAGATCCAGCACGACCAGAAGAAGAAGAGGACGAAGAAGCGTGCTTGGCAATGCTGAAACAGTTGCGTTCATCATGGTTGGATAGCTTACCACCATGGCGAGGGCAGTAGAAACGATCAATCGTGGACGCAGAAGTGGGACTGGTGGTACGTTTGTGATGATAAAAATCTTCAGCCTTACGTTTGCCTTTGTTGATGTTATGTGAGCCTTGAGGCGAGGCCATATCAGCGCCGAAACCACCCTTGGATCTTGACAAACCATTTTCATTGGCTAATGAACCAGGGACTTGTTGGCCATACACATTGAGAGCAGCTGCAGCGATATCACTTACAATCCAAGTAGTAGAGTTCTTGCCATTAGAATGCAATACTGTATTAATTGCGGGTTGCCAAGCTTGGGGAAGTGCATACATAAAAGCATCAGCAATGGTATTGTCAAACTTGCTGTAGCCTGCTTCACTTGCAGCACGAGTAAATCTCAAGTTGAATGAGTTGATTGTTTCATTGGTGCGAATACGCATATTCATCACCAAACGCCTAGCATCCAGTTTGTCTTGAGCCCCACCAAAGGTATCCAAGAATACTTTTCGAGCCGTTTCCCAAGTATCTTGTACAAGCAAATCACCTTTCATCCATACGTCATAATCCATAGCTAGAGTACCTTGAATGTACTGCTTCCAAGTGCGTTCAACATCATTGCCAGTTGAAATAAGAGTCTTTTCAAATGTGCGTAAAAAGTGTTCTACTGAGTTGTATACCGTTTCGCCTGGGTAGTAAACAGTATCACCAGTCAGTTGGAACTTGGGCAGATCTCTGGGAGCCAAACGCATGAGGATAGTAGTATCACCGTTATTAGTAGCAGGAGCTCTCTCCGTGGGCATGGCTTCGGATACAGCTTTGTGGATTTGAATTTTCCTGTTGGCGGTCACCATTACATCGATATGCTTATTGTAGGTATCGATGCACTTGATCAGCCTTTCCATTTCACGGTCATACGCCTCGGGATCATTACCAAGAAGTTCAGCACCATCAGAGATGAGGAGACTAGCATATCTCTGAGAAGCTACAGTTCGGCGATCCATTAAAATATTGATAGCTAGATCACCAATGGGCCCCTTTTCCTCTTTATGATCCTCAGACATAGCCATGACTGATTCAGTAGTCTTAGCCTGACTAAGTTCGGATACGTTACCAGTTTCAATACCTTCCATAGTTTCTTCAGCAGCACAAGTAGCAGTGGGAGTATTAGCCAGAAGGTCAGGTACAGTAACCGGAGTGGTAGAGTTGTTTTGAGACATAGTGTAGTTGTTAAGTTTAATCGAAAAAAATGCGGTAAAATTAAAATATAAAAGCAGGTAGTAAGTCGATTATAACTTGGTTATAGTTTATTCAACTTAAATGTGATTAGTTCTTTCTAACTAGTTTTTCTAGCTTGTATTTATACTCGTTGAATTGTGACTGAAGGTTATTTACTTGTGTTCATATAAGAAGTATAAGAAGGACGTATCTCTGTTTAAGGACTGTATCGCTGTATAAGGTAATCAATGATGCTTTAGTATGTATGTGCTACAGCTAGGGCGCACAGGCCTCTAGTCTGTCTGTACTTCAATTATGTGGCTATTTCACCACACACGCGTTATTCGATATTCAGGTCTTATCTTGAGATACACTCGATACTACTCGATAGTATGATGCCGCGTGTTTCTTGTAAGGATTATTGGCTAATAGTTCTAAGGATGACACATCGCTTGTATTTATGCAGGCCTCGTTAATCTGATTGGGTTATCAGATAGAGTCCGTGTATGACATAAATGAACAGTTGATTCCTTACTATTATGTCGATGCAAAATAGTAGGTGGAATACAACAGCTAGTAAAGTTGATTGAAATCTGGAAATGACTGTTGCCTAAATGCCAATAAGCCTTTCGATCAGAGTGTTTAATTACTGTCATAACTGTCAGTAATGCAATCCACATCATATACTCAGGAAAAGTCACATCAGTCCAAGAGTTTATGACACTTCTTGCATAGATGTTCATATTATCTGTTATATCGAATATAATAAAGACTGTAAAAATAACCAGACTGATAAAACGAATTGATTTATTAAAGCATTAAAATGATGAGCTATTTATACAAAATTGAAGTTCGGATTTAACTTGATATTATAGACGATTGAGTTAGTCAAAGACTGTGCTCATGGAGTTAACAAGGATTTATAGTAATCCATTCTAGTACGACTTTATATTCGGTGATAGATAGTTTATGAAGGTTAGTTGCACTAAGCATTGATTTCCATATATATCTCTTAACCGACGTTACAAAGCTGTCAAAGCACAAGCTGAGTATAAGCATTGTCGAACACTAACCTGATTGGTGACGGACACTGAACAAGTCATGTTTACAACATTATCCACGATTACTTTGAAATGGTCTATAGGTAGAAAATATAAAAGGTAATCGAATGGTGAAGCTGTCAAAGAGTTGGACATGTTGATTCTTGACTTGGTAGCTACGTAACCACCAGCTGCTTCTAGCATGCTGTCGATATACACTTCTCCTGCTGTCCATCCGGTGCTTTGGCTCAAATCAACCTCCTCTTCTGATTCATCTTCAGTAGAAGCATCGTCCTCAGATGTCAGACTTCTAGTTGGGCTGCATATGTTAGCAGTAGGGCTTTCAGTGGTTCTACCATGGTTAGAGCTGGCCCTATTATTGGCAAAAAGATACTTCAAGCAGCCTGAAGAAAGCTTCAATCTGCAGTCGGGAGCATCGTCCAAGATGACTTCATACCCATCACGTCCTCTTACTGTGGTTCGCGCAACAGTCTTCCCTTTGAAATTGAGGCAAGGTGAGTTCCAGTCATACCTCCTTTGTAATATATTCTTCACTTCTATGCTCGTAATAAAGCGTTTATTGACAGAAACTTCAACATTAACATCAAGATTAGAGTTAGCAGGTGGCATGTTTCAAGAAAATTTTGAAAAAATAGTAGTGATAAAAATCGAATGAAATAAGAAAAAGTGGTTATAGAAATGGCCTTTTTAAAGAAGACAATAAATTCCTAGGCGTTTTATTTTGGTAAAATAACGCGGGACAATGAAAATGACCTTACAAACATACAAAAGATACATTCTAATAGTCGGCCCAAAGGGCCGACCTAATCTTTATTTGTTAATAAGTATAAATATAAGATAAGCTTTATTCAATAAAGAGGTCAAGCAATATTTTATAATATAATTATATCCTTTATCCCTTTACATCTTCCATGTTTAGTTATTGACGTTACACTCACTATAGATACTATAAGAGGTCCGGAGCACTAGTTTTTTACAACTTGACAATCATGTCGGGCCTATGGACACTGTTATAAAAATATATAAAAACGTTATAAGAATACAATTAAAATCCTTCTAAAATGGTTTATTGTATAGAAAGGTAAAAGATGATTCTTAGTTAACTGAACTTCTTTAGATATAAAATCAGGCTCTATATATATTATTGTCGGGTATATAATTAGTAGTATATACAAAGACCTCGGATGCAGAATTATATTGTTTGTACAAGACGGTTGCTGAGATATATTTGTTAATGGAGTACATTATGATGATGATTATGTTTTAAGACGGAACTTATTATGTGCGAGATCTTAGTTCAGCACAGACACTGCGGTAAAAATTAAATAAAAAGCGAGTGAATCAGTTAGAACCGTTTTATGGGGTTTTATTGATTCAAAGTGAGTTAAGTCTTTTCTATCTAGCTTGTATCTCTTGTATTTATACTTCATAGGAAATGTGTTATATCGAATATAATAAAGACTGTAAAAATAACCAGACTGATAAAACGAATTGATTTATTAAAGCATTAAAATGATGAGCTATTTATACAAAATTGAAGTTCGGATTTAACTTGATATTATAGACGATAGAGTTAGTCAAAGACTGCGCTCATGGAGTTAACAAGGATTTATAGTAATCCATTCTAGTACGACTTTATATTCGGTGATAGATAGTTTATGAAGGTTAGTTGCACTAAGCATTGATTTCCATATATATCTCTTAACCGACGTTACAAAGCTGTCAAAGCACAAGCTGAGTATAAGCATTGTCGAACATTGACCTGATTGGTGACGGACACTGAACAAGTCATGTTTACAACAAAATGGTCTCTTAGTAACAGTCAAAGGTCTTTTTAATTAGTATAAATATCAATTGCATCTTAGAATAATAACGAGTATCTTTTATCTCATATATAGACGGATATCTACAATTAATATACCTTTTAAATCTATTGTATATGTCCTATTTTTTTTAATATATCCATATATTTTATAACTTATAACTTTTTTTCATAAATTAAAATTATTATTAAGTATAATAAACATTATCAAGAAGGCAACTGTTCCATTTTGCATGAAAAAGCAATATTATATTTATGCTTTCTCCTAATATACGTACCAAATTTATATGAAACAAGATGTCCGTCATAATCTATTGTACACGTTTATTGGAATCGACTATAAAACATATATCTCGGCACACGACACGTGAGAAAGGCCAAATTATAGGTTTTGTGCACCAGTTATTTCCACCACTGTAGCTCTGCACACGACAACGATAATATTAAATTTACTTCAATAAAAAAATTGAGGCTACCAGGGGTCGAACCTGGAATCTCCTGATTCGTAGTCAGACGCCTTATCCATTGGGCCATAGCCCCACATATGATTTTGTCGAGCCCATAGACTCCACAATGGAAGAAGTACCAATAGAAGTCGAGCTGAGATTAAAGAAGGAAGCAAAACGAAAAAGGAAGTTCAAGCCCAATACCAATACAACTCGCAAGAAGACTAAGGTACACTTGACTTACCTTATATGAACTCAAGCCCGCTGCCAAGATGGTTGTTAGAAAATCATACTACTATAGAAATATTCCTTTATAAATATCCAAAGCGCATATCCATATATAATTATCCATCCGTCTTAGAATAATATAAATACCATTATAATTTCATTGAATAAAGCTTATCTTCAGTTTGTATCTTAAAAAATACTTATATTGTATCTTTTATAATACTTCTTTAATATACTTCTTGATCACGTGTAGAATAGTCACAGAGAACTGATTCTACAGACATCCATTGCAAGATACAGAACTGACAATTTTGTTATGTGTTGAAATTTCTGTTACGCTGTTCTCGCTCGTTCAGAAGCAGTTTTGAAGGGGTTGTTGTTATGTAAAGTAGCAAGGAAAGGTGTTGAACGCGTAGGCAAGTGTAAAAGAAGTTGTGTCGTTTTTGTTTGGAGTTCTGGTGACGCTTGGTTCCCAAGATACAATGGAAACAAGTTTAGCCAATCAGCATTTTTGTTCGGAGTATATAGGTCGAGCTCTCTTTAACCAATCGGATGGTCTGTGTTCGGGGTGAGAATAGGGGTCAATTTTGACATAGCAATTTTTTTTAGTTATGTTTAGTTTGGACTTTCCCGCTCTGGGCCCTTTCCCTACAAAAGTCCGATGGATCAAGGTTAAAGAAGAGTATCAACAGTAAATCAATAGAAAAGATATAAAAGGTTGTGTTGTGTTTGCACAGTGAATAATAAAGAAGACTAAAAAGAGTACTTTTTGAGACTGTGCTTTATTAACAAAGATGAATATATAGATGAAGATCCTATAACTATGTCTAAACTAAACCTATTTATACTAATCGTCTATCTAAGTGTGGTGAAGAGGATTTAAGAAGATGTTATGTTATAGGTCTATGTTCTAGATATATATCCATCTGAGACATGAATCTTAAACATATCAACTCATAAGTGCTTCCGTAAAGATGAGATTGATAATGAATAAGTTATTATTCATACAATAGTCTCTATTCTATAACAGGTTGATAGTTTAAGGAAGAATAAAAAAAGAAAAACTTTTCTTACATTAAGATTTTTTTGATATCTTTTTTACACACTTTTATCAAGTTTTCTGATATACATCCTTCACTGTCTTTTGAAGCTTACACCTAATTTTTATTACACTTTTGTTCTATATATTCAATTGATATATCTTTCAGTCTAGTATCATTATTGTTTATATACGTGTTTATCCTTTCATTTATTTTTCATACAAGGTAAACATAAAGAGCAAAACCCCACATTATCAGATTGAGGCGTGTCTGGATTGAATGATGTCGCATTTCACTCACTATTTTTTATTTGGGTTTGGTGATGATCTGTATTATTAAGTGGTGTCAAGAATCTAATACAATTTGAAGAATAAGTGGAAGAAGCGTCCCTATTTGTTTGAAGTCGTTTGGTTAATCTTAGCTCAACTTATTCGCGTTTTTGTCTGGGCCAATCAATTCGGTTTTTCTTTTTGGGTGGTCATTGTTCAAGTCCCGACATTCTTTTTCTTTGATTCAAGTCTTGATATTCTTTATTATACGGTCATTAGTAATTTTTGTGTTACTTTCTTTCTTTTTCCCGTTCCCTGATCTTTTGGATAGTTTATAATTATTTTTATTGATTTATTTTTCGAGGGAACATCTCTAGATATCCAATTTATCTTAGTTATGTTTACTTTCAACAGTTTGCATGATGATTTTAATCTCAGTCAAGAAATCGGATCTGACAGATTTTCGATGGTCCAGACTGGGACATTAGAGCAACGTTAAAAATAAAAAAAAATAAAAATTAGTTTTTAAATTAAATAGTGTTTTTTGTAATTATAATTTTTTTTTGTTATAACACTTTTTTATTGTAATTTTTGAAAGTTTGGTAATTAACGTTGTTGTAAAGGTGGTAGATAGAGATTTTGAAAGATAGAAATACTTTTAAAACTGTGGATAGTTTTATTATAGATCAAGAATTGATTAACTGGTCAAAAGGTGATAAAACGCATCTCTTATATACTTTTTCACGATCGGCACTTAATTCTAAATTCATATTACGGTTTGCCAGGAACAAGGTTGGACTGCGTATAAAGAAGACCAGGGATAATAACCAAATGCGCGGACCAAGATTAGCGGCGAGGAGTGTCGGGATTGTTGTATTCCACCTACTATTTTGCATCGACATAATAGTAAGGAATCAACTGTTCATTTATGTCATACACGGACTCTATCTGATAACCCAATCAGATTAACGAGGCCTGCATAAATACAAGCGATGTGTCATCCTTAGAACCATTAGCCAATAATCCTTACAAGAAACACGCGGCATCATACTATCGAGTAGTATCGAGTGTATCTCAAGATAAGACCTGAATATCGAATAACGCGTGGGTTATACAATTACAACAATGCATGGTTGAAAGGCTTATTAGTGGCTGCTGGGATTGGACTCCGTTGTACGGCCATGCGTGCTGATAGATATTGAATGCTACACTATTAAGCTCTGATGAAATGTATATAAAGAAGACTTGATTTTGAATTGTGAATAAAACATTAGAATAACTTTTACTATCAGGATAGCTGATTCCATTTACTGTCTATTCTTTTATTATTGTATTTTAAATTATATCCTTCGTCTTTAGCACCGGATATAACATTTTTTTTGAATCAAGCTTTTTCCAACAATCACAATCCTATTACCAATGTCTTCTCCTGCTGCCTCCATTCACTCTGGTGAACCTACTGTTTCTGTTGCTCAAGCCAACTTACCTGTTCTTGATGCATCCATGGAAGAATCTTCTGGTTCTGCTGCTTCTTTTGTTGATCGACAAGTGCAAGCTGAAGAATCTCTCCGTAGTATGCAAGATACTATCAACCAACTCACTATTGAGTTAACCATTCTTGCTGCTCGTCTCTCGTCTCCTTTATCTGGTGATAATCTTGATGATTTCCAGGCTGAATACTTGCAGAAGGATAGTGTTCTTAAGGCTGTTATCGCTACCAAAGCCTTAATTGAGAAATCCAATGCTGACTCTGTCAAGTATGCTCGCGCTGTTGTTGATCCCAAGGCACCCATCAAGGTTTCTAGTGTGTGTCCCAACAACATGCCTTATCTTCAATGGGTTGGTGAAGTTCATGAGCCTAACGCTCATATTTTTATCGATGCTGCTGCTTGTTTGACACGTTTTCAAAACGTAATGTATGCTCATCGTTTGGACTTCGACACCAACTATGAACGATTAGTGTTGTCTCAAATGTCGCAAGCTCAACTTACCTGGTATGAAGTTGAGTTCCATCAGAACGCTCGTGCCGCTGGTATTGCTTCTCCTACGTGGCTCATGTTCAAGAATGAGTTCCTCTCTCGGTTTGGTACAACCGTTGATGAAGATCGTGCTGCCTGTGCTCGCTCTCTTGTTGACATCAAGTTAGCCAAAGGTGAATCTCTTTTTGCTTTCATTGATCGCTTCAATGATCTCCGTCGTCGTGCTGTTGACCAGTGCTTACCTGCCTCCATTCTTGTGGATAAGTTTTTACACGCTTTGCCCACTGAATTTGCTGATAAGGTCATTACTTCGCGTCTTTCCTTACCAAAGGATCAAAAGTCGAATGTGGATGTAGTGATGCGTCTTGCTCGTGAACTGTACAATGACTTGTACAAAGAGAAAGGTCTTCCTGGTGTCTCTGCTTCTGTTTCTTCTGCTTCTGGTTCTTCTTCGCGTGTGTCAAACATACCTTCTGCTGCCAACTATGTGCACCGTGAAAGTGACAAGTCTCGTCACGCTGTTCCTTCTTCTCTTGGTGTTGCCTCTTCTGCCATGTCTATTGGTAAGGTTGCCAAACGTTCTTCCTCTACTGCTTCCACTGGGAAATATTGTTCTTTTCACAAAGTCAATACCCATGATACTGCCAATTGTAAGGCTATCTCTCGTGCGTCATCTGTTATTGCTAACCAGCAACCTCTTGCTGCTGCTTCCGGTTCTTTGCCTTCTTCAAGTCAAGTTCCCATTAACAATCGTACTTGTCATTCGTGTGGAGCTCCTGGTTGGACACGCCAGCATCGTTGCAATACTGCTGTGCGTAACGATCCCAATCAAGGACCAACTCATCGTTTTGGGATGATGAGTATTGCAGGTGCTGCTTCTCGTGCCTTTGGTTCTTCTGGTGCTATTGCATCATCTTCTGCTTCGTTGGCTCCGGCCTCGAACCTATCGACAGTTGCTCCCGCAGTAACTCCTTTCAATTCCGAAGTTAGCTCTTCATCTTCTGCTGTTCCTGTTCAGGAACACATGAATATCGATGAACACGCAGCCGTCCAGGCACAACTTTGTAAGTCAAACATATTTTCAAATTTACCCAAACAAAGATCTAATGCGATTCTTTTACCTATTGTTGTGCAGAACATTCGCGTCTACGCATACTTGGATACAGGCTGTACGTTCAGCATATGTTCTCCTCGCTTCTTTCGTTCTCTTGGTGTTGGCTTTACGCCTTCATCTGGTACGGTTCAGCTTGGTCATGTTAACACGCAACAACCTAGGATTGGTTATACTTCTTTGAACATTTTGTACAATAAAATACAATTGAAGCATAAATTTGAATTGTTTGATTTCTATACAGAGGACGATAGTGCGCCTATTTTATTTGGTCTTGACATTATGCCTCTTCTTAACATCGCTATCACTGGGTTGGTATCAACTTGGGATGATCATACTGGTCCTGCATTGCCATCACCAATCGATCCTGAAGATATCAAACCTAATAATAGTCCTTTTGGTACTGCTGATGAACGCCAATTGATGCAATCTAAACTTAAACCACTGTTAGCTGCAAACGCTAATATCGATTTGAAGAATACCTACTGCAATTTGCCTGGCGCAATAGTACAATTGGAAACGCAACCCGGTAAAGTAGCTTACCGTAAGCCATACCCAATTCCTATTGCCTACAAGCAATCCGTATTAGATCAAATTGAAACTTGGAAAAATGAAGGTGTAATAGAAATTGCACAAAGTCACACCGGCTTTAATTCTCCCCTTCTATGTGTTAGTAAGAAAAATGCTGATGGTATCTATTCGTTTAAGAAGCCTAGAGTAGTAGCTGACGTTCGTGAGTTAAACTCGATTCTTATTAGTACGGATAAGTACAATATACCTCTCATTTCGGACATCCATGAACGCTTAAGTAATGCCAAAATCATTACTAGTATCGATATCCATTCTTGCTTCACTAGCTTCCTCGTTGACCCTGCTCACAAAAGCAAGTTAAACTTTATGTGTCCTTTTACTAACTTGCAATATACTTTTCGCAAAGTATGTTTCGGTGTCTCCTTTATCGCTAATTTGGTACAAAGGACCTTAACTAACTTGTTCAGTGACCTTCCTTACGTAACGATCTATATCGATGACATTTGCATCAGTACCAATGATTCTCTAGCACATCATACTGATTGTGTAGCCGAAGTTATCCGTCGCCTCACAAACGCAAATCTTCAACTTTCTCCAGAAAAGATTGTACTTGCTCAGAAAAGTATTCACATTTTGGGTTGGTCAATTGTAGATGGTAAATTGATGCCTGATCCAAGAAAAGTATCAAATGTACACACCTGGCCTCTTCCTCAGACGGGTAAAGACATTATGCGATACTTGGGTTACTTCAATTACTTTCGTTCTGCGATTCCTGGATACAGTCGTTTAGCAGCTCCACTTGATGAGTTACGCAGTAGTAAATCACTTGCAGCTATATGGTCTGACAAACACACGCAAGCTTTTCGCAACTTGCAAGCAGCCTTGTCGTCTGCTCTCGTGTTATCTCCTCCTGACTTTCGTTACCGTTTCCATGTCGCAACTGACGCGTCTAAAACTGGTATTGGTGGAGTCATTTACTATATCAAAAATGATACGGTTCATTATGTGACTATGGCTTCTCGCAAGCTATCTACCTCCGAAATGAATTACAGTACAACAAAACGAGAATTACTTGCTATTGTCTACATGTTGACTAAGTATCATAAATGGTTATTTGGTATTAAATTCACTTTGCATACTGATCATAAAAGCCTTATCTTTTTACATGATCAAAGCACCCCCAACACCTTGATGCTGACTTGGTGGGACACTATTTTTTCTTTTACGTTCGATGTTGTTCATATTCCTGGAATTAAGAACATCATTCCCGATACTCTTAGTCGACTGTTTTCTGATGACGAACCCAACAGTCTGGAGGAGGGTGGAAATATTGTTAACCATCAAAACATATTTGAGAACCATAAGAAAAGATATAATACCACGCGTTCTGAACGTAAACTGCAAATACGGTATCCTACAGATAAAAACAAGTCACGCAAAAGAATACTATCTGCTAGAAACGGGACTGAAAATAAAACAAAAGGAAATTACGCCTTTTCATCTTTCCCAACAGTTTCTACAAACTACGATGATAATACCAATACATCATCCAACCACATTGACTCATCCAATACTACATCGTTCGATAGTTACAATAAGACACCTCTTATTTCTCGCGCAATGCAATATGCTGATTATATGACACCACCTGAAAAGGATCGCGTTTCTATTATTATGAAAGCACACTTGCTTGGCCATTTTGGCGTAAATGCAATTGAGAAAACTATTCACAATGATTACAAATTACATTGGACTAATTTGCGACAAGACATTCAAAGAGTTATCAATGATTGTGAAGCTTGCCAAGCACATGGTATCTATCGAGTTGGTTATCACCCTCCTAGAAGCGTGTTGCCTGACGGTGTCTTCGATCATATCTGTATAGATCTCGGTGATTTCAATACTACATCATTTCGTGGTAATAACTTTATGTTAGTTGTAGTAGATTACTTTAGTCGATTTACAATTCTACGTGCACTCCCTGACAAGAGTAGTTACAGTGTAGCAAAAGAATTACTTCACATATGCTGTCAGTTCGGATTCCCTCGGATCATCACGCATGACAATGGTATGGAATTTGTGAATGAAGTGGTTAAACAATTTATACAAATGAGTGGCATGGATAGACGGCTTAGCTTGCCCTATACTCCTACTGGAAACAGTGTAGTAGAAAGCTATGTTGGCATCTGTAAACGTAGTATCATCAAAGCGTTAACTGCTAATGCTGTTGAACCTGAATCTTGGGATTTGTATTTAGACGTGATCCAATACTCTGTCAATTGTCAGTATTCGCGATTGCATAAATCTCGTCCTTTTACGGTTATGTTCAATAGACAGCCTAATGACTTTATCGACTACACGGATGTAAAACCTACCATCAATATCGAGAAATCTGATAGTAAACTCATTGATAAGAAGCTGAAATATGTCAAAGATGTCATTATTCCTTCTATTGCTAAACGCATTAAAGAGACACAATTAAACGATCATTTAAAATTCCAAAAGAATAACAAGATCATTGAAACAAAGTACCCTCTTAATTCTAAAGTTATGATCGTGAACGTACTCAAATCATCTAAACTGCAACCCAGATGGTTAGGTCCTTTTATCATTAAAGGCTACACCAAGCATGGTAGTTACATTTTAGAAGATCTCACTGGCTCTTTATTATCTCGTGATGTACCTACGCATCAGATAAGACTGATTCAATCAGGAGATCAACGATCTGAAAGCGAACTTAACGAGAAACATTATGAGGTACAAGCAATTGTAAACCATCGACTCTTGCCAGACGGTGAATACGAGTATTACGTGCATTGGGTTGGATACGATGACCAAGAAAAATACAATACTTGGCAGACTGTTATATCGAATATAATAAAGACTGTAAAAATAACCAGACTGATAAAACGAATTGATTTATTAAAGCATTAAAATGATGAGCTATTTATACAAAATTGAAGTTCGGATTTAACTTGATATTATAGACGATTGAGTTAGTCAAAGACTGCGCTCATGGAGTTAACAAGGATTTATAGTAATCCATTCTAGTACGACTTTATATTCGGTGATAGATAGTTTATGAAGGTTAGTTGCACTAAGCATTGATTTCCATATATATCTCTTAACCGACGTTACAAAGCTGTCAAAGCACAAGCTGAGTATAAGCATTGTCGAACATTGACCTGATTGGTGACGGACACTGAACAAGTCATGTTTACAACATTGCCCCCTTCTAGACAGTTGCTTATACTAAGAGTGTTTGCATTGTTACTAGGTGTAGTCTATAATGTGCATAAGTTAATAGGAAGTTACATACTTCGGTGCGTGTCCTTTCGCCTTGTAATGAACTGATCGTAGTTATTCCTCGATAAAAACCTTATGTAAAAAACCCGTAGGATAAAAGTGAAGGAAAAGAAGAATAACAAACAAGACTGTATAGAAAGTCTATGATCTATTGTTGGTTTCTACTGCGTTTGTTCCGAGTAGCTATCTTACGTGTATTGACTGTCATAGGAGCCTTACGTTTCTTGGAAGAGGATTGCTTATGATCAGCATTGCGACGTCCCCAATATATTTCAATTGGTTTCTTTGAATCGAAGTGTGATGGAGGTTCCCATGTATCATCTTCATCGTTTGGATATCCTTTCCATTTGACTCTGTATAAATAATTACCAGGTGAACCAGAATGATCAATGACTGCTTGTATTTCAAAGTGATCTTCTTTAAGCTTTTGATATTCTTCAGTAGATATATTATCTGAGGAGATGAATATAATATGCGATGTAGGTACATCTCTAGATAAGAGAGTACCCGCTTTATCTTTCAAGATATAGCTACCGTTCTTTGTGATTCCATGTATATAAAATGGACCGAGATTACGCGCATCTAATTTGCTTAATCGTGTTACATTTTTAATCATAACTTTACTTCCAACAGGGAACTGCTTAGTTACAATCCTATGCGTTTTTACGAATCTGTCGTGATCACGTTCTTGCGTATCTCTTATGCGTTTAGACAATGCTGGTATAACGACTTCATTGACAAATTTGAATTTTTCATCAATCATTTTCGTGTCAGTTTCTTCTAGTTGCAATACAGGTTTAGTATTTGAGTAGTCTTCAAAGCCATTTGGTTGTCTATTGAATAACACTGTATAAGGACGAGACTTATGTAACCGTGCGTATTTACAATTCATAGCGTATTGACAATAATTCAAATAATAATCCCAGTCAGCGCCTTTACCGCGTAATTCCTTAACAATTGTACGTTTTGCCAAACCGACATATGCTTCGTTTACCGAGTTACCCGTAGGAGAGTATGGTAATGAAAGTCTTCGATCAATGCCACTCATCTCAATCATTTTTGCTACAATATCAGCTGTGAACTCTGCACCATTATCCGAATTCAAGATCTTTGGAAAGCCAAATAACGAGAATATAGATAAAAGTTCGGCAGCGATAGTCGTACTATGTTTATCAGGTAATGCTCTAAGAACAGTAAACCTTGAATAATAGTCTACCATGACTAACATAAAGTTATTGCCGCGGGAAGAGGTGACATCAAACGTACCTAAATCCATACACCAATGATCAAGTGGTTGATCAGGCAATACAGATTTTGGTGGGTGATAACCAACTTTGGATATGTTGAACCTATTGCATTCAGTACATTCGCCCAAGATTCGTTGAATATCTTTTCGCATGTTTGTCCAGTGAATACCATCATGGTGTAATTGGTTCTCGATGCTTTGTAAACCATAATGTCCTAAAAGGTGTGCTTTAAATACGAGATTATCACGTTCATTTTTAGGTGGTGTAATATAATCCGCAAACTTTAATGTTCGAAGAATCAGGTCTTCATCGTCATTAGAAGTTTGTTGTGGAGATATAGTAGCGCAAGTATCATTACTCTGATCAGTAAGTAATATTGGTACTGTTGAAGAAGAAGCTAAGAGAGAAGTATTATTTTTATAAATACTAGGGCGTGACTGTTGAGCAAATTGCTTTTTGCTTTTAGCCATAGATCCCTTTTCACTATCTTTCAAGCTTTTCTTTTTGTTTGAAATGCTACCAACATCACCAAGCGCGACTATATCGAGACAACTACCCCCCTCCAGAACATTAATCGGTTGATCCTCGTCCGTATAAAGGCGTGAGAGAGCGTCAGGAATAAGATTTTTGAATCCAGGCAGGTGAACTGTATTGAACGTATAGCCAAAAATACCCTCATACCAACCAGCCATTAAAGCATTAGGTACTTCTTGAGTCTGCAAGTAAATGAGACTTTTATGATCAGTATGCAACGTAAAGGGAATGAGATACAGCCACTTGTGGAATTTCGCAAATGCATAAACGACAGCTAACAATTCACGTTTGGTAGTGCTATAGTTGCGTTCGGAAACACTAAGCTTTCGAGAAGCCAAGGCAACAAACTTAACTTCATTATCGATAATTTGATACAGCATAGCACCAATACCAGACACACTTGCATCTGTTGCAACATGAAATCGTTGACCGATAACTGGAGGCGAGATAACAGGAGCATTGGCCAGAGCGTATTTAAGAGCTGCAAAAGCTTGTTCGTGTTTGTTTGACCAGACTTTAGTAATATCTTTTACGTTACGTAGGTCATCTAAATCAGCAGCGAGTTTAGCAAAGAAAGGAATGGATGAACGGAAGAAGTTCATAAACCCGAGAAACTGTTGGATATGACGTCCAGTAGTCATTTTAGGCCAGCTTTCTAAGCTTGCTACTTTGCGAGGATCAGGGATCAGTTTACCTTTTATCAACGACCATCCCAATATGTGTATGCTCTGTTGAGCGAATACGATCTTATCAGGATTCAGTACGAGATTAGCACTAGTAAGACGTTTGGTCACTTCAGCAACGCAATCTGCATGATATGATAGCGGAGGAAATGTAGAAACAACGATGTCATCTACATACACGTTGACGTAAGGAAGATCTTCAAAGAGTGTTGTCAGATTGCGTTGGACGACCGATCCAACGAAACTTATGCCATAGCACGCTTTGATAAAGCGCATCTGCCGATTGGTATAGGGACATGTAAAGGACAGTTTCTCGCGATCTTCATCAGCAACTTTAAAACTTGTAAAGCAAGCATGAATGTCCAATATAGTGTGGATTGGAGCAGAGCCAATACGTTGATGTATTTCTGAGATGAGAGGTAGTTGTTGTCTATCATTTACAATCAGCAATTGGTTAACTAGACGAACATCACAAACCACTCTAGGTTTAGCATACGTGTAATTACCGAATGAGTCCTTCTTTTTGACGCAAAGGATTGGACTATTCCACGATGTATGAGAAGGAGCTCTTTCAATGACACCTTCCTGTAACCATGTTTCTATTTGGTCAAGGACCGCAGAACGATATGCTTCAGGCAATGCGTATTGTTTTCTGTAAGCAACACTTCCAGGCTTCGTTTTGAGATGAATAATAGCACCCGGTAAATTGCAGTATGTACTTTTCATATCAATAGAAGAATTGACCTGTAACAACTTGTTTATTTTATCAAGTAAAGGCTTTCGCTCAGTAATCGTTCCGTATGGATTATCATTTGGTTTGACCTGATCAGGATCAATTGGGTCTGGGAGTCAATGGCCAATTTGTTCAAAGTGTGAACTAACAAGACCAGTGATACCAATGTTCAATTGAGGTAAGATGTCAAGACCAAAGCAAATAGGAACATCTTCATGAGTAAAGAAAGGAAAAACTTCAAAAGTATGGTAAAAAGATTTTTTATTATAGAATACTTTTAGAGTGCAAGACCCTATTCTACTGATCGCATTATTGACGTGGCCAAGCTGGATTGTGCCTTCTTGCTTCACCAAAGGAATAGGTGGAACAAGTGAGTTAAAAAACTCTGGCGTAACCATAGAAAAGCTCGAACCCGAATCGATCAAACTGTAGGTAGTAATATTCTCTATAATAGCCGGTACAAAGAGAGAATTAGAAATCTGTCTTGGTGGCAATGAAAATCTTTTGTGATACTTACAAGCTTGTGCCTGCGCGGCGACCAGAAGCGATTCTTCATCTGAAATATCCATATCATTGATGCGTTGTGTGGCAACAGCCACAGCAGAAGAAGAAGAAGCATTGGTTGATCCAGCAGAAGAAGCAACAGAAGTATTAGTCTCGACGGTAGTGGAAACCGGAGCACGAGGAGCAGCAGAAGAAGTAGTAGTAGTAGTGCGAGAGGCAGAAGAGGAAAAACGTTCGGGCGACGTGGACATAGCTCTCATTACCAGATTACTGGCAGATTTACCAACACCATTCACTGCAGCAGATGAATCACAGCGATGTGATGGGTTCCAATTCTTAGCGCCACAACGACGGCAGTCACCAGGACCAGGCTTGGGTACACCTCCCAGTTTAGCAGCGCGACAAGAGTCCGTGCTATGCGTAGTCGATCGGTGGAAAGAACAGAACAACCCTTTCTTTTCTCTTGTACTAGACGAAGAAGAAGGTTTTGATGCGTACTTCGAGGCAGCAGCACCATTAGGAAACGATGACGACGATGGTTCATCAGAAACCTTTGACTTTTTCGTGCCAAGAGATTCCCTTTGATCGTCACCAGTACGCTTGTTAGCACGCATAGAAGCCAAACGACTGTCCAAGTTACGAGCCACAGCGCAAACATACTCGAGATTCTGCGTCTGAGTTTCAGTTCCCATATTCATAGTATATGCCATACGTTCTTGAAATGAGTCAGGCAATCCACGCAAGAAGGTAGATATTAACAAGAACGAATCATTCAAGTCAGCACGACGACGTAACGCGTTAAAGCGGTCAATATACTGTTCAATTGTCTCGGTTGACCGTTTAGTGATGGCCATGAGCTCGTTAGCAGCAGTAGAGCGATCTACACTTGCATTCACACCAAACTTCTTCAAAAAGGCATCTTTTACAATGGACCAAGTAGCAGCAACACCAGGCACAAAGAAGGTTTCTTTCAAGAATGTTTGATGATCCTCGTTTAAGCAACAGTACTTAAGTAGGCGAGCACCATTGACGTCCAAGTCAAGACCATGACACTCTACAACGACTTCGAAGCGAGAAAGACAAGTACGCAAGTCAGTGAAGATGGTAGACTTGTTGTCAGAAACCATACCAACCCATTGGATAATAGGTAAGTCATTGGGCACAAACTCAGTACGTAACATAGTACTCTTAGTAGGACCCAGAGAAGCAGAAGCAGGACTAGCAGCAGAGCTACCAAGGGATTCTTCCATAGCCAGAAGAGATTCCTTGAATAACTTCAAATCCTTTTGTCGAAGAGCAAGATCACCACGAAGTTTCTTGGCAGCTTCTTCAGAGAGAACACCAGGAGTCACCAACTGGATAGTCATCTTGGCGATTTGAGCAGAGGCTTGACGGATAGCGTCCTTGATCACCTCAACGGAGTCAGATACGGATAAACCGTCATCACAGTTGTTCATCTCTACGTCTTGATCAGCAGAGGATTCAATAGCAGCAGGAGGATTAATGACAGCGTCATTAGAACCAGAAACAGTGGAGATAGGAGCAGACATATTGAGTAGTAAGTGTGTAATAAACCAAAAAGTAGCAGATAAGGTTAAAAAAAATGTTATATCGAATATAATAAAGACTGTAAAAATAACCAGACTGATAAAACGAATTGATTTATTAAAGCATTAAAATGATGAGCTATTTATACAAAATTGAAGTTCGGATTTAACTTGATATTATAGACGATTGAGTTAGTCAAAGACTGCGCTCATGGAGTTAACAAGGATTTATAGTAATCCATTCTAGTACGACTTTATATTCGGTGATAGATAGTTTATGAAGGTTAGTTGCACTAAGCATTGATTTCCATATATATCTCTTAACCGACGTTACAAAGCTGTCAAAGCACAAGCTGAGTATAAGCATTGTCGAACATTGACCTGATTGGTGACGGACACTGAACAAGTCATGTTTACAACACAGACGGTTGATACCTTCGATTCGAAGAAACCTATTCAAGACTATTGGACACGTCGTCAAGCAACCATTGCAAGCACAACAGGTAGATCCCTGCCTAATACTATCAACAAGCGAAGAATACCTGCTCGTAATAAACACAGCAGATCGTTTGTACCTAAAGCATATAATACAAGATCTTGAGTTGCTTAATTGCACTCTGCAAGTGTAATTGTCTTTTCCCTTATGTTACTTTTTTCCTATAATGGTTTTTTACAAGGTTTTTTATGACAGTTTACATTACACACGATCTTAACATCTAACACAATGCTTACATCCTATCCTTTCGTTCTTATGATTATTACATCTTTAATACAAAGATACTTCTAAGGTGATGACCTCATCTGGAAGGGGGCAATGTTGTATTCCACCTACTATTTTGCATCGACATAATAGTAAGGAATCAACTGTTCATTTATGTCATACACGGACTCTATCTGATAACCCAATCAGATTAACGAGGCCTGCATAAATACAAGCGATGTGTCATCCTTAGAACCATTAGCCAATAATCCTTACAAGAAACACGCGGCATCATACTATCGAGTAGTATCGAGTGTATCTCAAGATAAGACCTGAATATCGAATAACGCGTGGGTTATACAATTACAACAATGCATGGTTGAAAGGCTTATTAGTGGCTGCTGGGATTGGACTCCGTTGTACGGCCATGCGTGCTGATAGATATTGAATGCTACACTATTAAGCTCTGATGAAATGTATATAAAGAAGACTTGATTTTGAATTGTGAATAAAACATTAGAATAACTTTTACTATCAGGATTGAGATGTTTCCTGAGATGTTCGTAATTAGTTAGGTACGTGTTTAATTAACGAGACAGAAAACAAGAGAGAGATTTATTCTACCACTGCCCGCCTTCTGTTATTAATAGGCTGGGTGGTGGTTACATATAGTAAATATAACTAGTCACGATTACACAAGTTAACTATTCAGGCCACTTCTATTACTATTCTATGTAAAGTAGTTATGTCCACTACATGGCCCCCCACCAGGTTGAAGCATATATGATGATTATTAGGTGCTGTAACCGTCTTACCCTTAAATGGTTTATATAGATGTTGAAATTGGTATCCGTTACTGCTTTTCGGTAAGATTGTTTTGTGTAGATGTACTTTTTCGTTTACGTGTGTTGTACTGCTGTTGTGCTTTCAATAAAAAACCCTATGCTTGGACCAAGCATTTCATGATATATATATATATATACAAAAAAACATAATAATGTAAAAAAATAAAAAAAATAAAAATGGGTAAAAAAGATTGCACATCTTTGTAGCATGCTTAGAGCTTGGCTCTATGTAGGCTGGCTATTATGACTTTGGATCTTCTCACACGTTTGCTTTTTCGCATACCGGTGCTTGAGCTTTGTATGTGTTTGCGATCTACTTTATCGGTCGATGGATTTCTTCTTTTGCGCTGTACATTCGCCTTATTGATCTCTGGATCCGCGCAGTTAGAGTTACGTCGCGTCCAGTAATCTTGTATGGGTTTTAGGCTGCTAAAATGTTGCACTTGTTCCCATGTGTCCTCATTGGGATCTGGATAACCTTTCCATCTGACTCGATATATGTATTTGTTTGCATTGGTTGGATCTACTTTGTGATTGATTACAGACTGTACTTCGTATATATCGCTAGCATCCTTTGTAACTGGTGTGCTCTCGCCGCCTGCTAGCTTGAGCCTATGTATAGGATACGAGTTCGATATATTGTCCATTCTGTCTCTTAAAATGTAATTGTGTCTTTTTGTAATGCTATGCACTGTAAATGGCCCTGTATATGTTGGATCCGTTGCTGATCCTTTGATAACGTTAGATAGCATCACCAAGGTACCCACTGGATAGTCTGTATCCATTATGTTGTTTTTAGCATTAAACGTCTTTTGTTGTGCTAATTGTGTGGTTATACTTCTGTCTTTGATGACTGGTACGATGATTTTGGACATGTCATTTATACGTCTGAGAATTGCATTGGATTTTTCTGCACCTGGCTTGGCTTTAGCTATTTCCACTTTTGAATAGTCCTTGAAGTCGTTAGGCTCCCTTGCAAACATGATAGAGAATGGACGTGATCCGTGAATGCTTGCGTATTTGCAGTTGACCGCTAATTGTACTGCTGGTAGATACTTCTCCCAATCGGTTTTGTTGTCATCCAACTGTTTGATGAGTGTCCTTTTTATGGTTCCCACCCATTTTTCTGCTACTCCGTTTGCTCTAGGATTGTAGGGTAGCGTTAACCGATGATCAATGCCACAGTGGTTTACTACGTGTTGCAGTACTTGATTTACGAACTCGGTGCCATTATCGGACTGCAGCACTTTGGGGAAACCAAAGTCGCAAAATACCTTTATTACCTCTTTTGCCACTGTTACCGCCGTTTTGTCCGGAATTGCTCTGGCTATGCAGAATCTCGAAAATATGTCAACCATGATCATGATGTAGTTACTACCTTCCGAGGAAGTGACACTAAGTGTGCCTAGATCTATGGCCCAATGATCACCTGGTGCATCGGCCATGATACTGGTTAAAGGTCTGAACGCTTTGTTGCCTAGGTTAAATTGCAGACATTGCTCACACTGTTTAACCATTTCCAGAGCTTCCTCCTTAATGTTTGTCCAGTGGATCCCGTCGTTGTGTATTTTGGTTACCATTGCATTGGCTCCAAAATGTCCAAAAAGATGAGTATCTAATAATATCTTCTGTCTTTGATCTTTAGGAGGCGTCATGTATTCTTCTTTAACTTGACTTATTGCATTAATTGCCTCTAAATAAGCTTTTGGCTTATTACTGATGTTTATCTTGCTAGCCTTACCGCCATTACCCCCCTCCAGACGCAATGTTGGATGCGTCGAAGTTTTTATTGTGTCGGGTATTGCCTTGTTATATGTTGGTACATGCTCCTCTCCAAATAAACGAGATAACGCGTCGGGGATGACGTTTAGTATACCAGGTAGATGTACCACATCATAAGTATAGTCACAAATTATGTCTAGCCAACCTACCATCATGGGATTGGCGATAGTTTGAGTTTGCAGGTAACATAATGCTTTATGATCGGTAATGAGAGTGAATGGATTGCCCCACAAATATTGATGAAATCTTCGTAACATAAAAACAACTCCTAGTAGTTCTCTCTTAGTACACGAATAGTTTTTTTCTGAGGTTGATAATGAACGTGCAGCAAAGCCTATGTACTTGTATGTATTATTAATTACTTGGTAGACCACTCCACCGATGGAATACGCGCTGGCATCCGTCGCTACGTAAAATGGGTGATCCATTTGTGGAATGCTTAGCACCGGCGCACTGCTGAGTGCCGTTTTAATGTCTTCAAAATCTTGCTGAAGTTGTGCGGTCCATAGGTGAGTGATATCACCTTCATTTCTTAGCTTATCTAAGCGGTGCGTCATATCCGAGAATTTAGGTAGATGATCTCTAAAATAATTGGCGAATCCTAGGAATCGCATAATGTGTTTGCCTGTAGTAGGTGCTGGCCAGTCATATGCGTTTGTTACTTTACGTTGATCCAAAGATACTCCATCTGCACTTAATGAGAATCCCAATAAGTAAACTGATTTCTGAGCAAAATGACATTTTTTGACGTTAAGAATCAAATTTACTGCTGTCAGCCGGTTGATGCAATCTTGTACGTGTTTTGCATGATCATGTATATTATCCGAGTGAACCAAAACATCATCTACAAATACCGTTACATAGCCACATCCTGCGAAGATCTTGTTCATGACCCTCTGGAAGCATGAGCTTATCGACTTCAACCCGAAAGGGCAGGAAACAAAGCAGTATTGCTGGCCATCATTCACTGTAAAAGAAGTCTTATGTTGATCTTCTTCTGCGAGTTTGAATCGATGGAACGCTTGTCGAAGGTCCAAAGTGGTAAAAACTTTCGACTTACCCATAGATCGGAAGACATCTTTAACTAATGGTATAGGAAAACGATCATCAGGCAAAAGTAGGTTTAAGGCTCTTGGGTCCAAACACACTCGAATGCCTGTATAATTTCCATCTAAATCCTTTTTAGTGGCACAAGTAATAGGATTATTAAAATCAGTATTAACCGGAGCCACTTTTATAACTCCTTCTTGCAGCCATTGTTGAATTTGATCTTGTAAGACAGCTTTCAACTTCTCTGGAATAGGGTACTGTCGTCTATAGGCGGTTTTTCCCTTTTCTGTTGGAAGGTGAATAACTGATTCTGGTACAGTACACCACGTTGTAATAGGTATTTTCTCGTTTGCTGTGATGCTTTGCTGCAATTTTCGCATAAAATGTTCATGCTCACTTTTGGATCCGTAAGGCGAATTGTTGGGCTCAAGGTTTTCCTCTAACACTGGATCTGCTTTACGTGGACCACTTGGTGTATCCCATGACGTAGCTAGTCCTGTTAAACCTAATCCTACTTTTCCCATTAGATCCGTTCCGATGATGACATCTGAAAGTTCTCGATTGAGGTCCATTATCTCAAAGTCATGTATGGTCTTGATACCGTTATGACAAAAATTTACTTTATTAACAGTTCCTATGCGCGGTACTTCTACCTTGCTAGCAGCTAGCTGGATAGAACCATTACCTCTCGGAGAAGTAATAGGTAAAGAAAGTAAGGAAACTAGCTTTGGTGACAGGATGCTTTTATTAGCCCCTGAATCCACCGTAGCCATGGTCCTTACATTTTCTACAGTAACCGGAACGTTAAAGTAAGGGCTGTTAGTGTCCTGTTCGATAGAAGAGGCATTGATCCCGATTTTTGCATAGACGTCTGTCTTTGACTTACATTCTTCCGATAACTTTCGCAAATCCTCTTCATCCAGTTCCTCCAAATGACTATTATCTGGGGCAAGATTACTAAGATCATTATTGATAGGTTTGTCTGTCACGACTTCCTCCATATCAATATCAGCTTCGTGTTGGTGGTGTGCTCTCACGTTAGCTGCTGCGATATCATGAAATTGCGTTTCATTATTGCCATCTTGACCAGGCTCCACTTGAGGTACTAATTTATCCATCGAAGCTGTCGGCATGGCCCGCTTTAACGAAGGAATTGACATAGCAGACCTCGTGTGTAGAGTCGATTGCTGGTTTATATTTGCGTTCTGTTCCTCGGCTTTACGCTTTCGCTCCTTTTCATCCTGTTGTTGAACCGCTGTTGCATAATTTTCAGCTCGGATACCAAAGATGCGTACCTCCCGTGTTGTATTCAACAAGTTTTCATGCTTGCCGCGCTGGTTGGAGGGTCTCTTTTCTGATGCACGGTTGTTACATCGTCGATCAATATCCTGCTGAGGTAACAAAGCTTGACTAGCGTTGCGCTTGATGGCCGAAGAAGGTCCTGCCATTTCATTACTGCATCCTTGCATTGGGTCGTGAATTGTAATACCCGCTACGGTGGGAAGACTTCTGCTTTTGTTGGCGTGTAGTTTATCGCAACTGGCATTATGACCCTTGAAGTATGGCACACCGCATTTATACTTGCACACTTTTGGTGATTTGTCTGGATTCAAATCGCATTCCTCTGACTTGTGCATTACATCTCGTTGATGAAATTTGCAGTAGTAATATCCGGCTGGTCTTTCTGCCATTGCCGCTTTCTCACCGGTGGGGTTAGGTTTTCTCCTTCTTCCAATGAAGCTGTCGGCATGGCCCGCATTGACAAAGGAAGATTCATGGGAGTTACCTTGACCTGAGTTTATCGTGCTTGGCACGTTGTGCTCGGCCTTCTGACCCTCACTGCGGTTCATAGCTACTCTGGCAAAATTACCCCGCCCTTGGATGATCAAACCCTGGTTGAAAATGTTGCCGTTCGTTGGTCTCATCATAGTGTTGATATATCCAAGCTCTCTGGCAAAATCAGGTGTGTAGGGAGGAGCCATATCGTTGCTACCCACATTGCTACCGTGAGGGTTCAAACCTGCTACAAGAATGCAATTCTTAGCCTGGATCACTGCATCGTTGATGTCTCGCAAGAGGTCTGGTCTACTTCTACTATGGCCGATAGATGTTGTCTCCGTGCCATCTACGTCCATTGGATCTCCATTAGCGATTCGCTTATTCATCAGTTGCTGATAGATGTCCTGTTGCAATGGGGCAGGTAGGCTTTCCACAAACAAGTGCCCCATCACGTAGTTGTCACTTAATCCCGTAGAGAGACTGGCCTCCTCGAATGCTTCCCTGAACCTTACAGTGTACTCTTCAATCGTTTCTGAGATAGGCATCATTCTCATGTTCACCAATTCCAAGAACTTATGGAGATCCTTGCAGATGTGAGGTGAAGGTGCGAATCTTTGCTCAAAGGCTTCTTGAAATTGCTTCCACGATGTTGATCTTCCTTCATGACCCTTGAAAGTCTCTTGAAACCAAATCTTTTGTTCAAGTGTGAGGGCTTCCGTCACTAGCAAAGGATAGAACAAATCCAGATGTTCTTGATTATGTCCGAGTATTTCCAGTAAGGTCATTTGCAACGCTTTGAGTGCTTTTTCGGCTGATGCAAATTCAGCATCCATTCTTGTTGCTGTTTTCCAGACAAGTTGTTTTAAGTTATTGCCTTGAATTTTTACATGTCCATGCATCATTTGAAGCTTTTCGCGTAAAGTTAAGGTTGCTGGGCCCTTTGCCTTAGCGATAGATGCATTAATGTTAGCGAGGATTTGCTCCATTTTTCTTTCATATTCGGTAGCTTTTTCCTCGTAATTCATAGCTTCCGCCATTTTAGCTTCGTCTTCAGCTTCATTGTTCATTTGCTCAAGTACATTGCTGCATTTGGCCATGTTTTGCATTTTAAATATGTGGCATCTGCGAGCCAGGTCGAAATTGACGCGATGTTCCTCAGGAACTGACGCGATATCGTTGTTAATGTTAATTTGCATGTTGATTTTGTTGTTAAAATAAATCTCTGACTGAATTCGTTAAAAAAAATGAGATGTTTCCTGAGATGTTCGTAATTAGTTAGGTACGTGTTTAATTAACGAGACAGAAAACAAGAGAGAGATTTATTCTACCACTGCCCGCCTTCTGTTATTAATAGGCTGGGTGGTGGTTACATATAGTAAATATAACTAGTCACGATTACACAAGTTAACTATTCAGGCCACTTCTATTACTATTCTATGTAAAGTAGTTATGTCCACTACAAGGATAGCTGATTCCATTTACTGTCTATTCTTTTATTATTGTATTTTAAATTATATCCTTCGTCTTTAGCACCGGATATAACAGGGATCAATATATTCAAAGGTAGTAGTATTGGATGTAATATTTGGTGTGAGAGATAGTATTTATCAATTAGTGTCTACTTGCTCAAAGTGATATATAAATAAAGATATTTTAACATAATCAAATACAGTCATTTACATTCTGGTTCTTGGTAATAATGCTTTATACACTTCTGCAGCTATATATAAGGATATCTATACGATTTTCTATCTGTACAGTATTCTCTTATTAATATAATCATGAGCGTTTACAACAAACGTAAAAATAAGAAATTGCAATAATTATGCAAAACTTATAAAGATTAAACTTTTATATTACTTTTCAATACAATTAAACTTTTTTTAGCAACTTACAACTTGATAAATAAAGAAAACTATATAATTTTAATTTAATAATATGAAAATAATTATAATATATATTAATTACTAATGGTATGTAATGTAGCTCTTATGGAAGAATCATCATTTTTTTGAAATACTATAAGAGAAGACATAATTAAGACGATAATAAAAGTAATAATAAGAAGTAATTTTTCTTTTACATTTTTTTTTTTCATATACATCCTTCACTGTCTTTTGAAGCTTACACCTATTTACTTAATTACACATTTGTTCTATATATTCAATTGATATATCTTTCAGTCTAGTATCATATTGTTTATATATATTGTTTACTCTTTTATCTTCAAGTTATTCAAGGTAAACATAAGAACAAAACCCCACATTATCAATTTTGAAACGTGGTGTAGTAGTGATATCGGCTGGTGAAAATAGCTTCTTTTTTCAATCCCAGTTAGTAACTTTATTGGATAACGGAGGTACAAATTTCTTCTAGTGGTTATTGGTTGCGGACGAGCTTTCTATATCTCTGATATCATTGGCTACTGATTTCGAATAGTTGCTCTACTACCTTGGTCTCATCTGTTATACTTTCAACCTTGCTCTATATCGACTCTTTCTGAATACCTTGGTTTCTTTATTTTATATTTTATATTTTATATTGTTTTATTTTATTTTTTTTAGTTTCATTTAGTTTTTGTTATAGATATTTTCATGTATTAATTCTTTTATTTATTTTGACATATCTGGACATTTTTGGAGGAATCTCGGTCGGTCAAATTCTAAAGATTGAAATTCTCAAGCTTATGGTCAATATGTTGTTTTGGAAACATAGTTTTGTCTTAAATTTTAAATCATATATATACCCCAAAAGGTTTATTCAATAAACATCATCATCAGTTTTTTTTGATTTTTATTTTTTGGAGCAAGTCTACTCAGTGGTTGATTCTTGGAGAAAAGTGCGGTAAAAATTGAATAAAAAGCGAGTGAATCAGTTAGAACCGTTTTATGGGGTTTTATTGATTCAAAGTGAGTTAAGTTTTTCTATCTAGCTTGTATCTCTTGTATTTATACTTCAAAGGAAATGGTCTCTTAGTAACAATCAAAGGTCTTTTTAATCTATGTTCATTCTTCATTAATTGTATTTTCAGCGGTGATTCGAAACTCCCTCTTTTGATGGATAGTTATTAAATGAATCCCGTCTTTTTAATATATATGTAGAATGTTATATGTGGATTTCACCACAAAAAGGAAGATCTTTTAAGTGAAATCAAACGTAGGTTACAAATTCCGATATTACTATGGATTTGATCAAGAATATTAAGTTTGCCTTTTGGTTCTTGGGCTTAATAGGCTGTTATAATTCTCTGATCACATTCATATTATTCTTGTTATCGCACACATTTGGTCAAACCGATCAAAAACCCTTATATGTTCGCTAAACGGCATTACAATTTGTTATGTGTTGAATTTATTGTTACGCTGTTCTCGCTCGTTCAGAAGCAGTTTTGAAGGGGTTGTTGTTATGTAAAGTAGCAAGGAAAGGAGTTGAACGCGTAGACAAGTGTAAAAGAAGTTGTATCGTTTTTGTTTGGAGTTCTGGTGACGTTTGGTTCCCAAGATACAATGGAAACAAGTTTAGCCAATCAGCATGTTGTATTCCACCTACTATCTTGCATCGACATAATAGTAAGGAATCAGCTGTTCATTTATGTCATATACGGACTCTATCTGATAACCCAATCAGATTAACGAGGCCTGCATAAATACAAGCGATGTGTCATCCTTAGAACTATTAGCCAATAATCCTTACAAGAAACACACAGCATCATACTATCGAGTAGTATCGAGTGTATCTCAAGATAAGACCTGAATATCGAATAACGCGTGGGTTATACAATTACAACAATGCGTGGTTGAAAGGTTTATTAGTGGCTGCTGGGATTGGACTCCGTTGTACGGCCATGCGTGCTGATAGATTGAATGCTACACTATTGAAGAACATTCATAATTGCATTTTTTTAAATATATTTTTTGAATGTAATTAAAATTATGAACGAATTATTTTTTTTGGAAATATTATTTTCCTCGAGTTTTACAATTTTAAAAAATTAAAAGAATAGTTATATTGTTTTTATTTTTTATAATCAGTATCAAGAAAGTGACATTACATTTACACATTAAGAAGCAACATCTTCATTTATGCACCCGTTCAAAGTATTTATAAATGTTCTTCATTAAGCTCTGATGAAAATGTATATAAAGAAGACTTGATTTTGAATTGTGAATAAAGATTAGAATAACTTTTACTATCAGGATAGCTGATTCCATTTACTGTCTATTCTTTTATTATTGTATTTTAAATTATATCCTTCGTCTTTAGCACCGGATATAACACTTGGCCTGGTCTCAAACCATTGTATTTTTCTGACACATTTTCCTTTATATATATATATTTTCTTATTTTATATTTGTTATTCCGTTTACTTTTAGTATTATATTCCCTTCATTCGGTTTTCTTTTTGTACATTTCTCTCATTTCACTCATTTCATTCACATTGTGAATCTTTATTTTCCCTTTTCTTTTATTCGATGTCCTTTTTCCATTTTTCCCGTCTTTTCCTTTTTCCCCTTTTGTATATATATTATCGTAGATCCATTCAATGTCTCGGTCCCTCGAATTTGACATTTGATCTAGTGTTACACCTAGATTCTTATTGTTCTCGAGTGATCGCAGATCAAATGCATTGACTCTGGATAGTTACTCGGTTCTCTGCTGCACAAGTTGAATGTTTTACAACTGGTTATGTTTCTAATGCTTCAGTATTCACAATCTAATGGTCTTTAGATTTGTTGCAAACACTCATGATTATATTAATAAGAGAATACTGTACAGATAGAAAATCGTATAGATATCCTTATATATAGCTGCAGGAGTGTATAAAGCATTATTACCAAGAACCAGAATGTAAATGACTGTATTTGATTATGTTAAAATATCTTTATTTATATATCACACTGAGCAAGTAGACACTAATTGATAAATACTATCTCTCACACCAAATATTACATCCAATACTATTACCTTTGAATATATTGATCCCGACACTCCTCGCCGCTAATCTTGGTCCGCTCATTTGGTTATTATCCCTGGTCTTCATTATACGCAGTCCAACCTTGTTCCTGGCAAATCGTAATATAAATTGAGAATTAAGCGCCGATCGTGAAAAAGTATATCACCTTTTGACCAGTTAATCAATTCTTGATCGATAATAAAAACTATCCACAGTTTTAAAAGTATTTCTATCTTTCAAAATCTCCATCTACCACCTTTACAACACTGATTCTAATTAACTACAACATATGAATGATGGTCAAATTACATTTAGAATAAAGCATCGAATTTGCCGAAATCACTATTTAACAGCAATACAAGACGTATTATGTATAATAGTAATCAGCTGTAAATTGCATGTATTTGCTAGAAAGCTGAATTCGATGATCGATAGAAAATCTCTGTCGATCACGGTTTAATGCCGTATTTGATGATTAGTGTCAGAATGAGCTACTTCACATATCAAATTCACTATTTAACTCTACTATATAGTGAGTATTTATTACACAGTAATGGATGGCAATATATTAGCGCGCATTTTCCATGTAAACTAAATATATCAAACTGTCGATTTTAAGTCGTTCACGATTTGTGAGATGTCCCGATTAACACTCTAGGCTTATTTAAGCTGTTTTAAAATACAATAGTAAGTCATGTAACAGAGTAACTGGATTTGGAAATACCCACCATTGTATATAAATTAAAAGTACTGTATGAATCTTGTACAGTTAAATCATGTACGAAATTTGCTAATAATTAAGCACCTATCTGAACAGTCTCATTATATAAAATGATAGAGCAAGTATTATGTTGATTCAAATAGTAAATGCAGTGGTTTTTGTCCTTGATTAAATTAAGATAGAAAAAATCAAAATTTATTCGATTCTACAATTTTCTTTTGATGTCCAAATAACGCATCTTTTAGTGAGTTCCATTATTACTATCATGCGAAATATTGATTTTAATCGAAAACGAGGATTTAACCTGAAATTTATTAACCATCCTCAACTAGAACTTCTGATCTAATATATCTTTTCACTTAACCATTATAATGAAAATTGGAGATAATTTAGTTTTTTCAAATATTGTAAATTCCATAAGGGAAAATATCGCTTTCAAGGATAAAAACGGCACATTTTTTGACATTTAAAGAGCTCGGCCGGTCTCAGTCAAATGTTGCATCTGATTAGTAGTCCATGCTGAGAAAAAGTTACTGTACCTAGTAAGGTTACACTTTGATTCTAATAATATAGTCAGTGCGATAAAGGCTTCACAGGTATTTATTAATGTAGAATCTTTCATTCCCTAATTATTCTGGCCTTTTTAAAACTTTTGATTTGGTGATAATATGATAAACATAATTTTTTAAATCGTACAACAAAGACAGCCATGGTGATATCTGATAAAGAATTACAGTTTTCTTGGAATAACAGAAGCAATGACTCGCGAACACCACAAAATCAAATATTACTACTGGATAATATCTAAACCAAATTAAGCCGATTCATGTTAACGATCCCCAATATTACTAGAGAAATGGATAGGTAAGTGATGTGTGATAATCCAATGAAAAAGAAGGCATAGCAATTTTGATAGTGAAACACCATCCAATTTATTAGCACAGGCGTTTAAAGAACAGGCAAAACCGTTCCCGAATCCGTCAAAGAGCTCCGCCTTTTTTAATGATAGTCGCATAAAGTAATGACGCTTAAAGTTAGTTCAAGAATATCAGCAGATTACAGGTCAATTTATGTCTTGATGATAAATTGAGTAAAAAAGATTAAATCGTTCAGCTCATCTTCCTATAATTGTATGTTGAAGGCGATCCTTTGCAAAACGGGAATATTCTTACGCGAACGAGCGGCTAAATAGTATTTCACTCTACGATAACTATTGTACCGAGACGTTATATCAGTAACATTTTTCGAGGCATCGCTTCCATTATTCACTGTTTTAACGAAATACATTGTATATACTAAGATTTTAGTATTTTATAAGCCCTAGATTTGATTGTTGAAATGTTGATCCTATGCGATTTGACAAACTCACCTCATCTTTCTGTTTCAAATGAAAAACTGTGACCGTTCGAGATGCAACTTCCTGAGATTAAAAGTTTTTTTATGAGACCATTTTTTTTTTTCTGCTGGAGACCTATTCTTTTTCTCTTCTACTTTATTATCAAAAGAAAATGAATACAACCAATATAAAGAAATCGACGTCTGTTCCAAATGAGCCACTATTTGAATTATGGTCTGATGAACTTATGGCTATCTGGGTCCCTATCGTTGTCTATTGGGTTCAGTGTAGCTTTTTTGAAGTGTTGATGCGACTTGAAATACCTTTTCTGGAGCAATATCGTATCCATACACCGGATGATAGAAACAAACGCAACAAAGTATCTTTTGGCAAGGTTTTATTAATGGTAGCATTGCAGCATGTTGTACAAATTGTACTGGGTATAGCTTTAATGAAGGGTGTGGACCCTGTCAGTGATCAACACAAGCATGATCAAGCTATCCATCAATATACAACCATTTTACTTCAAACCTTGACAAGCTTTGGTCAACAACAAGATAAAGCTTTTGTTCTTGCGAATTCTGGAGCTATTTTCATCCAGAACTTTATTGTGCCTTGTATTCAATTCTTTATTGCCATGTAAGTAGTACTAAGTGCCTATATGCACAGGTTATTGAATATACTGTAGGTTTATTGTGGATACACATCAGTATGTTCTTCATCGTATGGCACACAGCTTTTCATTCATGTATAAATATATGCATTCGCATCATCATCGTCTTTACGTTCCCTATGCCTTTGGTGCACTGTATAATCATCCTTTGGAAGGATTTTTGTTGGATTCTTGTGGTGCAGCCCTTGCTTTTGAACTTACAGGCATGTCACCACGTCTTGGCATGTATTTTTTTGTGTTTTCTACTCTTAAAACTAGTAAGTGTTTGTATACATCTTGGCGATTTTGATACTTATTTCATATCTGCAGTTAATGATCACTGTGGCTATTCTTTCCCTTGGGATCCTTTAACCGTTTGCTTTGGCAATAATGTGAATTAGTAAGTTTACAACTATTAGAGAAGAACAATACTGATGATATGTTACACATAGTCATGACATCCATCACCAAGCATACGGTATCAAAACTAATTTTGCTCAACCTTTTTTTACCTTTTGGGACGTGTTGTTAAAGACCGAATATAGTCAAGTCATGAAAGCTAAAGCCGAAGCAAAAGCTACCAAGAAATCCAACTAAATATCTCATCATTACATCTCCACTGCATATATTCTTAATACTCAATATTTGACTTAATTAACATTCTGTATAGATTTCATTCCCTTCTCTATTAGTATCGCATCCAAATTTTTATGTACATCATGAAAATAAACACCTGCATTTTCGTATCTAACTGTAGTCAAATTACCGTATTCAGCTGCGGTTTACTGTAACAACGAAAAGGTGGTTTGACTCATAATACTATATTGTCTTGTGACGATGATCGAACTGGGATAGTTCCGGGATTAGGCATAGGGCATATAAAAACTGCATAAAATTCCTCTCTTTTGTTTCGCATTTTATTTTTATTAAACAACTATAATATAATGTCTACTAGTGTTACTGCTAAAAACAATCGTCGTGATGAAGAAGCCCCTCTATTGGGTTCTGAACAGCGAGAAACTTGTGAACAGCAATGGAAACGATTCAAGAGAGAACATCGACTTCATTTCGGTGTAGGTTGGGTTATTGCTATGCTGATTACTGCTTCTATTACTTATTTCGTTAACCGTCATGTATCTTTTGAGCCTGATGTGTGTGTCTCCGATCGCAATCGATCCGCTGCTATTGTACTATCTGTTTTTTTCGGTTCGTTAGGTAAGTAAATCAATAGAAAAAACGGGTGATCGCACCAAACTAACACTTGTTACAAGGTGCTGATCGTATCTACCTTGGATACGTCGTCTTTGGCGTCCTTAAACTTTTGACTGGCGGTTTAGCAGGTATTTGGTGGATGGTTGATTTAACTCTGCTCGCTATGAATGCTCTTGCCGATTCTAATGGATGTAGATTAGAATGAGGCTTCACAGCTCTTTAATACATACATCATTAATGGGTGCTTGGAATCCGGGCACAATGATTGATATTCGGTTATTGAATAATAAAATGATGAAAATCTGGCCCAACTTATTAAGGATACCTTTTTTTTTATGCAGCGTAATTACACTACTCTTAAGATTTTACATCGCTTTTTTAGTTTGTTCTTTTTTTAAGCTGATGTTAGGGTCTTTCATACGTGGAAGTTTATAAATATATAATAAAGGTTACTTTTTCATACCTTTGTATGCAAAAAAAAAAAAAAAAAAATCATTCTATGTCATCCTTCAACTCAATTTCAAACCGAAAAGCGGAATTTAAATCGAAGATATGAAACGTATTCTTAAACTCTAGCTACAGTTTGCAGAAATAATTGAGGATATCCGACAACTTGAAAAAACATATAGACATAATCACCAGGCCATTTTTAATTGAGACCGTAATTGAAAAAAAAAATTATCAATCGTAGAATCTCTTTGCCAGATAATGAAGAAGGCGCGCATATAAACCTTTTTATTTTGACAGGCCACATCCATATCAACAGTGTGATTTAAAAAAGATTGTAGTTTGTGGCCTTCAAACTGACTATATCATTGGCTCGTACAGCAATTCAAAGATCCTGACCCAGGCCTTGAAATATTATTATATTTTAACTATTAGAACTCGGGCCAGAGCTCAAGATACTATTAGACTGTGCATTCCGTCGAGCTATATTTATGTACGAGAAGATTGTGTGGTGTTTATATCATTTACTACATAATATATTTCTAAAAAAAAAAAAAAAAGATTTGGGATTCATGGGTATATCATTAACGTGAATAGGAAAAATAAGTTTTCTCTGAATATTTTTGAATCCCTAGTAGACGCAGCAGCTCATTTTAACATGATGGAATATTAGTCAGATGCCGCTTGAAGTAGACAATTTCATATTTGAGAATTGAATCCCTTGTACTGTGTGAATACATATAGTTTACCATCATCAATTATTTATTGATTGCAATGATGTTAATAAAGGCTCTAATAGATGTAGCAGCTAATCCTTAGTACATTATGTCCCTTTGATGCAAAATTTGACTGGGATCAATCAAGAATTTTGTGGATCTACAGATTTTTTTTTTTTGGAATATCCATAATTTAAAGTATATCGTCGAAGTGTAATATATCCATCATCTTTCGGTTAAATACTGGCTATGATAGTAATGCTAGTTCATTTTGAACTTATTCTGGTGTATAAATACGATATTAGATTAGGATCAGTCGGGAGATCTGGAGTTGTTGAAAATAGTCTGGAAAAGGATGATCTATTTTGAGGTTCTCTCGTAGTGTTGTTAAAGTAGTTTTTTTGATAGAAAACTTAACCTGCTTTTGGATTCTTTATATAAAAAGCAGGTAAAAGAGAAAGAGGAGTAAATGGACAAGGTATTATTTATTTAAAGAACTCATCTGTATTGTATATCCTGTTTAATGCATCCTCCAAAATAAAAAGTTACTGTATTTCATTTGGGCTAATTTCAAATAAAAACCATCTCTAAAATGCAATCGGATTGACTAATCGATCCTCTTCTCTCTCTTCATTTTACATACACTGAACGTTAGTCTATCTCTAAACCTAAACCTAAACTCAACAATTGGTTTGATAATCTCGCTACTAACCTCTGTTATCTATGTCGCAAATTAATTTTAGCAATCGACTTTGTTTACATCATTAATACGTTCACATAAATTGCTGAACGAATTTCATATATAATAAAGATGGCTATTTTTTTATTTTATTTTATAACTTACCACCAACCAATGACAGAACATTAGCATTTGATTGTCGGTCATTAAACCCTTGCTAATATTATTATCTCCGGCTTTTCATGCAAAATAATTGGATAGTTGTAATTAGAAATATAGGATCAGATCAAAAATCCTTTCCAGCTTTTTTTCTTGAAGTTTTCATTTGCAAAAAAAAAGGGGGGGAAGACTGGCATAGATTCTACTTTATGTTAACTTTAATTACTTACCGAATGATATAAGCGTTATACCCCGCTTTGCTATTAAAGATACTACAAATCTCAATAAACCAAAGAGATACCTTTAAATAAGAGTTTTGCTTTTCTGAAGTATATTTCATGCAATTGCTTATGTTGATATTACAAGGCTTCGTGACGTCAGTCATTTTGTCCGAAAATTATTTAAAGAGAGAATTGTCTACCTTTTACTTTTATTTTTTTCCTACTCGATTCCAATCCACTGCATATGCCTCCTAAACGTAAACCATCAGCAGCTTCTTCAACTACTTTAGCACCTAGAAAAATCAAAATCCCGAAAAGTAGAACAGCGTGAGTCTTGATAATGCTTTGATCAGACCGAGATCTCACTTAAATTAAACACTATAGTGCAACACAAGCAACGAAAGAAGCTGAAAAGGTAAATCATGCTTCAGTCTCATTTCACAAAGAAACTAAAGCCAATTATAGGCTCGCGTTGAAATGGAATTACGTTTGAAATGGTTTGACAAATACGCAGATACGGATACACCCAGTGAGATACCGCCTGATGGCTGTCAAGCCTTTTTTGCAGACCTTAATATATCCTTGGAGAGTGTAAGTTAGTTGAAGTATTGCAAAACAGAGAGAGAGAGAAAGAGAGAAAGAGAGAGAGAAGCATACTCTGATTGAACAAAATATCATTGTTTAGACACTTCCTATTATCATGGGCTGGAAAATGAACGCGAATCGCATGGGCTTTATCACAAGAGATGAGTGGATGAACGTGATGAAATTAGCAAAGTACAGTATATATTACTATTGAAAAAACACAAAGAAAATTTATTCTAGTATTTTAGTTCCTCCAATGAAGAAGAATTCAAGAAAGCGTTACTGAATTGGGAAAGTCAACTGGCAGTTGATACATCACAGTTTAAGCAGCTATATCTATTTTCTTTCAATTATGTTAAATCAGCTGGGCAAAAAAGCATGGAAGTAGAGGTATTTGTTTAATATATATCAAGCAATTTCCTTTGTGATTAATTGATTGTGCCAAATAGACAGCAGTTGCTCTTTGGAATATCTTGTTAGAAGCCAAATACCCTATAATGAAATCATTTATTCAGTTTATTCAAGTGAGTTGGTAGTATACAACGAATGAACAAATTTGACATTAAGAAATTTTAGGAATCAAAACCAGTTAAGGTGATTAATAAAGATCAATGGTCGAGTCTACTAGATTTCTGCAGAACAGTTCCAGAAAGCCTTGAACATTATGATAGTAGTTCATCTTGTAAGGACAGACATATATGCATGTTGATCTCGCTACTAAAACGGTTCATTAGGGCCTGTATTATTCGATGACTACGTAGAATGGAGAAAATCCTTGTAAATAATATCAAAGACACTTGATTCACAACACTACTATTGCATTTATATATACATAAACCAACATACACGCAGAGCAAGACTAAATAAAACTATCGAGAAATTCGTTTTATCGGCCTTTTTTTTTATTTTTATAAACACTCTAATGACGGCGATTACAGACAATGTATTAATCATTTCAATTCAATTGTTATTACTGACATTAGGATCAACCAAAGTCGCAAAGCTACTGCTCAATGATTACAAAGCGCCTTCTTCTCTCGCGTTTAATCATCCACTATATGTGCCACATCTTATTTTTTCGTTGACTCTAAGTAGTTCATGCACTCTATTCTTGCTGGTCTTTGGTGAGATTGTTCAATTATTTTCTAACACGTAAGGATTTTATAGTGCTAGAGATCTTTGTACTAATTCCAATTGATTTCATGGAAAAAAAAAGAACGAGATCCTGGTATTGGAAGCTTAATCTTGATTTATTATTACTGCTTGTCATTGTCATCATACCATGGTATCAAGTGTATGAATTTCTACATACGACAAGAGGTAATATATAGCAGTTTGATGTATAGAACTCGAGGGAAAGCTGATGTATTTCATAATAAAGGCTGGAGAAAGAAGACTTCGGCCTATCTCACGACGATCATATGGTCAATTTATATATACCTCTTTACTCAAATAAAAGAGCAATATACAGGTAAGTTCGAGATTGACATGCATATGCCAAGAGAATCTAATTAAACTGAAATTTTCGTAGCCTTTATTACCTCTTGGATTGAACTTGCTATCATTCGTATCAGCATCATTGGTATCACGCTGATATCGATCCTATCGGGTTTTGGTGTGGTAGATGCACCTTTCACAACTTGGTCTTCATATAAGAGACATGTCACTGAACATGACTTTATTGTGGCTGAACGTGCTTACCAACAAGCGATCAAAATGATTGAAGAGAAAAGATCTTTGCTAGAAAAAATGGAGAAGCAGCAAGAAGGATCCGGCAATAAGAAAAAAAAGGTAAACTATTCTTTGATTCATCGGTAAAGATATTCACTAGTATTAAAAGGCTTCGGAGGGCTACTTTGGCTATATCCTAAACTCAGTAAGAGGGTTTGAAGCTAAAGAAATAACTCTGCTACAAACAGAAGTTGAACAACTATCAAGGCTAGTTATTAATATGAAATCTGATCTAGATGAGCTTGAACGTGGCCGAGTAAGGAAAATAATATATATAGACATAACAATAGCTTACCATTGTCAAGGCTAAAAGTAGGTTTTCGCAGACATGGAAAGGCAAAACTTGGCGTACTGTGAATACGTTCTTTGCGATTTACTGCATATACAAACTAACAGCGGTAATTATGGTGTTTATTTCAAAGGGGGTACGCTTCTAATTTTATTTTGGATTACTACTATATTAGACCTTATTTAATGTGATACTTCAAAGAACGGGTTCTACAGATCCTATCACTAAAATGCTATCCGTTATGATGACTCATCTGGATCGCATTGATATTGATCCGGTTTTCTGGTCTCAGCAGCTTAGTTTTTGGTTCGCAGGCATCATTGTGTTTAGTTCTGTCAGAGGATTTTTGAAGCTCTTGGCCCGTCTACTTGGTATTTTTCTGCTTAAGGTGACCTTTTCAACAAACAGTATCTTGTTGTTCGTAACCCATATGATGGGCATGTACTTTCTAAGTTCTGTATTGATGATGCAAATGAGTTTGCCTCCAGAGTATAGGTACTTGATATCGTCAACTTTACATTCGGTTAAATTTGATTATTTCAAGCTTTGGTCTGATACCATTCTTGTTTGTTCTTCGTTGGTTTCATCTCTTATCATTTATGTAATCTATACCACTCATGATGCCAAAAATATGGCAGTGGATTTTGCTGACCTAGAATTGCTATCAGTTGAAAGTGGAAGACATAACTAAAGAATAAACAAGACTACAATACAGACATTATGTACATATCTTCCTATCTAACTGTTATAGAATAGATACTGTGGTGAAATCCACATATAGCACTCTGCATCTATATTAAAAAGACGGGATTCATTTAATAACTATCCATCAAAAGAGGGAGTTTTGGATCACCGCTGAAAAGACAATTAATGAAGAGTGAACATAGATTAAAAAAGACCTTTGATTGTTACTAAGAGACCATTTCCTTTGAAGTATGAATACAAGAGACACAAGCTAGATAAAAATAAAGAACGAAACTCACTTTGAATCAATAAAACCCCATAAAACGGTTCTAACTGATTCACTCGCTTTTTATTTAATTTTTACCACACCCAGCAGCCACTAATAAGCCGTTCAACCACGCATTGTTGTAATTGTATAACCCACACGCGTTATTTGACATTCAGGTCTTATCTTGAGATACACTCGATACTACTCGATAGTGTTGAATTCGAAGTAGCTAAAGACCAAAGATTCACGTTAATAATAATAAGAAGAAAACTTGTATATGTAATCAGATTACTGATTGGTAATAAGATAGTTATTAAAATTGTTCTTTATTTCGATCATAAAATGAAGGTGTATTTATATTAGTTAAAGGTCTTATATTTAACCGATTGACAGGTACTGCTGAGAATGAATGAAACAATAGTTCATGTTTAGCCGATTACTTGCAAGTTACACGGTAGAATTAGTTTATACAACAAGTAAACATATTGTTCTTGTATTGGTTCTTGTATTATTACTGATGAGTAATGTTAATATTAAGCGATGGTGAATCGATCTAGAGAAGCTTAATTGATTATGCATGATTGCTTGAAATTGGTGAAACCTATTTGATGGGTCAATCAGTTATGCAGTTAGATAGCTTTAGTTGAGACATGTCGTGTGTATAGCCTGTGAATATAAGCGTGTATACGACAGATAGTATGATGCCGCGTGTTTCTTGTAATGATTATTGGCTAATAGTCCTAAGGATGACACATCGCTTGTACTTTTGCAGGCCTCGTTAATCGGATTAGGTTATCAGATAGAGTCCGTGTATGACATAAATGAACAGTTGATTCCTTACTATTATGTTGATGCAAGATAGTAGGTGGAATACAACATAAGGGAAGAAAAGACCCAAAAATTGAATTATCGTTTATTGACAAGCACGGTTGATCTATCTTATATAGACATCAATCTGCTTTCTACTTTTACTACATAACTAACATTCTACAAGTACAACCGGATAAACCATCAGCAACTTCAATAACTGGCTTCTAATCACAACATATACAATCACCAATCTAAAGACCATTAGATTGTGAATACTGAAGCATTAGAAACATAACCAGTTGTAAAACATTCAACTTGTGCAGCAGAGAACCTAGTAACTATCCAGAGTCAATGCATTTGATCTGCGATCACTCGAGAACAATAAGAATCTAGGTGTAACACTAGATCAAATGTCAAATTCGAGGGACCGAGACATTGAATGGATCTACGATAATATATATACAAAAGGGGAAAAAGGGAAAGACGGGAAAATGGAAAAAAGGGACATCGAATAAAAGAAAAAGGGAAATAAAGATTCACAATGTGAATGAAATGAGTGAAATGAGTGAAATGAGTGAAATGTACAAAAGAAAACTGAATGAAGGGAATATAATACTAAAAGTAAAGGGAATAACAAAAATAAAATAAGAAAATATATATATAAAAAGGAAAATGTGTCAGAAAAATACAATGGTTTGAGACCAGGCCAAGAGCGATAGTAACTTGAAACCTTGCTTCTTCCAGAGAGATCTTGAGTTTACAGCCAAAGGAGCGAATGCAATTTCATTGGCTGAAAACTAAAATGCAAAAATCTCGGGCTAGAGATATGCTAGAGACTTCAAACAAAAATGGAGCACTTCCTTGTAATTTTCTTCAATATGTATCAAATTCTTGACTATACTTGTTACTTGGAATTTCAAAATTGTGAATGAAAAAGCGATAATAACCAAATGCAACATGCAACACACTGAGTCACGTTTATTAGTATTGTGGTGAAATCCACATATAACATTCTACATTATATTAAAAAGACGGGATTCATTTAATAACTATCCATCAAAAGAGGGAGTTTTGAATCACCGCTGAAAATACAATTAATGAAGAATGAACATAGATTAAAAAGACCTTTGATTGTTACTAAGAGACCATTTCTTTGGAAGTATAAATACAAGAGATACAAGCTAGATAGAAAAACTTAACTCACTTTGAATCAATAAAACCCCATAAAACGGTTCTAACTGATTCACTCGCTTTTTATTCAATTTTTACCGCAAGTATATTGTAGTTGTAAGTTACAAAAATAACTTACTACGTGCTTTTTTAATTGATTTTTTAAAGAAAAAAAATTATGAAATATGTTTTGAAAAATAAAAATTTCACTCATACATACAAAATTATTAAAATATAATTAATGCTATTTATAAATTTATAATTATTTACAAAAATAATATTAGTTAAAAATAAAACGATATATAAAAAATGGGTGTGATATGATTATAACTCTCATATACTAAATATGGTAATTATTTTTGATATTTATTTTGGGATAGGTCAAAATATAATGTACAGATTTAATAAATGTTGTTTTACAACTTTTATTTAAATCTCAAAAACATAAATATTAAAAAATTCAAATTAAAATCTGAGTGATTTTATTTTTTTCGTCTTTTTTATATTTACTTTTTAGAAATAATTAAAAATAAATGTAAAACATTTATATTTAATATTTCTGTACATTATTTTGATAATGATCCTTATTTTTTTATTCCATCCACCTCCAACAGTTTATTGTCATATAAAGGACATTATATAGAGAAATGTTTCAAACTAAATAAATTTTATGTAGATTTTAAAATATTTATATAATTGAAAAGTAGTAATAAAAGTAATAAAAAGGTAACATTGTAATTAATAGAAAATTTTTAAATAATGTTAATTTTTGTAATATAAATAAGTTTGTAAAATATGGTATAAATGTATATTCTTTAAAAGTGTAATAAATAAGAAATAAAATATTAAAATAAATATGGTTAGAAAACAAATTATGTAATTATTAACAACCTTGTAAAATACGTATAACATATACAGTAAAACATTTCTCATATATATATGTTTTAATTTAATCATTATCTATTATCATATCATTTTCATTAATTGTATTTTCTGTTATATTATTAGTCTTTAATATGTATGCATATTCATATTTTTTTCCATTAATTAATTTCATGGTGATTAAAACAACATCATTTTTTTTTAATTTAAAATTTATATCTATTATATCAAAATTATATTTTTTATTTTTAAAAATTTGTTGTGGTATAAATGAACATTTCAAATCTTTTATAAACTTTTTATTCAAAAACGGATTATTTTCGGACATGATAATATATATCAATTAATTTATTTATTTTTATGCCCAAATTCAATTTTTTTTATTTTAATAAATTTTAATCTTTTAAAAATTCCATCCAAATGTTTTTATTTTTATTATTTCTTCTCCATTGATATTCTTTTATATGTAACATTATGTTCTTTTTATTTCTATGTATAGGCATTAAATTTCTTTTAAATGCTCCCCAAGTAGCTTCAATTGATTGTGTATGAACTTTAGTTATAGGATCTACAAAATGCTTAGAATGGTTTACAGTTTTATGATTATATCCAATATTATTTAAATTATTATATCCTTTCCAGCAGTCAGTATATATTGTTGTTCCTTCATTTATATATTTATTAACAATATAATCTATATTTATACTATTTCTATGTTTTATAGGTAGCATAAATAATTTTTTATCTTTATTATCATTACTTCTTTCAATACCTCCAATAATCCAAGCACCATCAATTTTCCTACCTTTATGGTATTTTCTTTTAGCAATTTTACTTTCATCCATTTCTACTATTTTATCTTTTCCTCCTATTTTTTTATCTGGTGTAATTAATTGTTTATTTTTTATATATTTTCTAAATATTTTTTTATATTTTACAACTGTATTTTTATCAATATTTAATGCTGATGAAATATAAGTTCCGGTGACTTTACCAAGAAACAAATGTAATAAATGTAATTGTATGTTTATTGGTAATTTCATTTTATTAAAAATTGTACCATTTAATGGTGATATAGTTTTTCTACATTTATAATTTCTACATACGTATAATTTTTTATTTAAATTTAAAGTCATATCTTTTCCACAATTACTACAATTTTTATATCCATTCACATAGTCATTATTTATTAAGTATAACAAAGCCTTTCTATCGTCATCAAATATTTCTTTTAATTTTTTATATGGCTCTACTAACATTTTTATAATATATTTGAACATAATTTTATTACTATAAAAAAATTCAATTTTTTTTTTCTAACATTTTTTTTAATTGAGTTTGAAATTTTATGAGACTTATCTTCATATTTAAATAAAAAATGTTTTATGCAGTATATAATTTATTAAGGTGTTATATTCCACCTACTATCTTGCATCGACATAATAGTAAGGAATCAACTGTTCATTTATGTCATACACGGACTCTATCTGATAACCCAATCAGATTAACGAGGCCTGCATAAATACAAGCGATGTGTCATCCTTAGAACTATTAGCCAATAATCCTTACAAGAAGCACGCGGCATCATACTATCGAGTAGTATCGAAAGTGTATCTCAAGATAAAACCTGAATATCGAATAATGTGTGGGTTATACAATTACAACAATGCGTGGTTGAAAGGCTTGTTAATGGCTGCTGGGATTGGACTCCGTTGTACGGCCATGCGTGCTGATAGATTGAATGCTACACTATTAAGCTCTGATGAAATGTATATAAAGAAGACTTGATTTTGAATTGTGAATAAACATTTTAGAATAACTTTTACTATCAGGATAGCTGATTCCATTTACTGTCTATTCTTTTATTATTGTATTTTAAATTATATCCTTCGTCTTTAGCACCGGATATAACACAAGCAATACATGCACAAGATTAGATCAAAGCATATGTTCACTTCTGCTTTTCATCCTCGTACTAATTCTAAATGTGAAAGACTCAATCAGACATTCAAACATATGCTCACAAAATATGTTAAAGGCCAAGTTCATTCATGGGATGAGTATGTGGATTCTTCATTGTTCTCGTGTCGAATCAGAAAGCATGCTACCACGGGATATAGTCCCTTCTACTTAGTTTATGGTCAAGAACCGGTTTTGCCTGGTGATTCGCGGCGTCCTTTTATGGATCCTTTGACTGAAGAAGACCCCGAGTTGGTGGCGGAAGATGTTCTTGCTCGCATTCGCGACCTTCGTGAAAAGAGATTCGAGGCCAAGGGAGGTCATACAGATACTCGCAATTGTTGTACAATTACTCGTACAGGTTCTGGGTTAGTGGATGACCTTAGGTATTTACTCATGGGCATATTTTTGGCTGCTGTGATGTTCTCTGGATATGTGTACCCATTTAAATGGCTATTTCCAATTTTTAAAACGGCTAGAAATATTTGGAATGCCGGAGACATATTGTATAACCACATTCTATTGCACCCGGTCATCCACTAACCCAGAACCTGTACGAGTAATTGTACAACAATTGCGAGTATCTGTATGACCTCCAAGGAGCAAATGGTCATGCAAGCCAAGAAGGATAAGGAACGTTGGGATGCTGTTATCAAGAATCACAAAACTCAGACTTTTAATAAAGGTGATTACGTCTTGCTTAGGCATGAATCAAAGAAAGGTCTGGAGTTTAACTGGATGGGACCATATGTGGTTGTAAAGACAAATCTAGATTACAACATCTATCAGATCCAAGAAATTGAAGGGAAGCTATATAATTCCTGGGTTCACACTGATCGTCTACATGCTGTTCAATATGATGGTGTTAAACCTCAGAAATCGTGGTACATTCCTCGTCTTGCTAGGGCAAAATAGTAATTTTTCTTTCTTTCCTACCTGTACTTTTTTTTGGGAGGAAGGTAGTGTCAGGTACACACAGATTTGTGCGTAACCTTATAATTAGTATAAATATCAAATGGAACGTTAAATGAATAAACATCAACTTTTATCTCTTAATTACACTTTTATATAAATCTACACTAAAATATACATCTCTGCTCACGACACTAATAATTTTTGAAAATAATATATCGCTACATACACTTAATTTCCGTGGTGGAATAAAATTAAAACTCTCCGGCGGGGAATTGAACCCCGGTCTCCCGCGTGACAGGCGGGGATACTCACCACTATACTACCGAAGATAATCTTGTGTTGTCAGTTCTGTATCTTGTAATGGATGTCTGTCGAATCAGTTCTCTCACTGCAAATAAAACCTCCTTTTACGGCCGTAACAGCATGGTAATAGTCCGACTGTTACGGCTGTAACACTCCAACTATTACCACATAAAGGCCAATACTAGGATTTTTTCACTTTTTATGATATAATCGTAATAAGCATAATTTTTTATTGCGGTTACCATTTTTTTTAAGTTTGTATCTATAATGGTTGTGGAGATATTGAAGAAAATATATATTTTCATATTTATGTTTCTTTAAAGTCCAACTTAAAACATCGACTTATAAGCGGACTGTACAAATGGGGTTCGTGTAAGGTCTAACTTTGCTTTTAAATTATAATATAAATGAGTTTGTATCACCCTGCTATTACCCATTAAAGATATACTCTATGGTTAAAGAATGATTATTTGAGAATAATATGTACACATGAAAATTGGTTGCGTTTTTTGAGAATTGTATGGTTGAATTAATAAAAAAAAATGACAAAAAACGTCTTGTGAAAGAATAACTTCGTCTAACAACTAAAGTTCTGTATGCCATATATATGTTTAGATGCACAATTAAATTCTCTATAACTTTTGCTAAGCAATTATTTGTGGCTTTGCAATATTTTACTTGCAAAAATCGCTTAAATAACTTCATTTAACGAATTTTTGTTGAATTTTTGCTGAATTTTTGAAACCCCCAAAAAATGATTCTTTCTTCCAGTTATTGAAGCAACAATAGCCAATAAAAGTATAATATTATTTTTTATCTCGCCTTGCTACTACTTAATAATTACTACTTTTTTGATACGTCATCTTTGAGGCTTTTATTTCAATAAAATTTTTTCGCTCTTCTCGTGTTTTCTTTTCACTGTAATCCTTACTTTTTTTTTAATTGAAGTATGTACAAATAACATTAATTAGTCATTCCCATCAAGGTAAAAATTCCTATTAAATCATAGCTTGAAGCATACTTAATCCTCTTTTTTCTTATTAGCAAACTTACACAGCTTTCATCATTTTTTACATGTGCTTTTTTGGGTGATTACCAAACGAGGTCTCAGATTTAATTTATACTAATAATACATAATATTTTATTTTACACTTCATAGGGAAATGCTTAACATTTTTTGTTTTTTAAGCTTTTAATATGACCAATAAATATATCAAAAAGTATTTAAATAATTACTATTACTAATTTCTAAAATAATTCTTTTTTTCATATTTTTATCATAAATTCTACTTTTTCCTTTATTTTCAATATTTTATTTTGTTTTTCTATTAAAACTATTTAATTTTATATATCAAGTAATAGATAATAAAAATATTAATTAAAAATATATAATAACAATAAAATTATATTTAAAATGTTTCTCATATGATGAATATAATGAAAATTTATTAGAAATAGATATTGTGAAGGAAGAAATAAAAAACTTAGAAAATAAAAATTTAATTTAGATAATAATTATCAGCATGATATAAATGTTAAAATTAATGGAATATATATTGAAAAATTTAATTTAGAAAATATATTTAAATTATAATTTAAGTTTTTTCATGATGGGTGCGATTTCATCAAGTATCATATTATTCTTATTATCTAATGTTTTTCTTTTTATACCTTTGTTTTTATCTTTATTATATGTCTTAAATTCATATACTTTTCTTAATCTTTTATTTGAACCATTTTTTTTCATGTAGATTTCATAACACCCATCTTTTTGCTTTATTTTGTATTCTGCTAAATCATATTTTTTCATATCTTTTATAATTATACTTCGTTTAATATTGTATTTATATTTATCATCTACAATAATATTAAATATTTCATCCATTTCTTTTTTATATTATTACTTTTTCAATTTTTTTTATTTTTTATAATAGATATATTTAATCCCACTCATAATGTAATACCCAATTGTCTCTGATCTATTACATAATCATTGTGTCTTAAATAGGCTAGTTTACTGACTTAGTCAGGTCCTTGTAATAAGAATAATGAATATCAAATATGCATTTCACATTTATAACTATCAATATATTTTCTATCATATTTTTAATAAATATAAAAATTCAATTTTTTGCATTTTTTATGTAAATTAAAATTAATCCTTTAAAAACTTTTTCCATACGTTATACTCTCTATTTTTCTTACGCCATTGATATTCTTTTAAATACAATACTATATCTTTTTTATTTCTATTTCGTGGTATTATACTTTGCTTTAAGCCATTCCATGTGCCTTCAATTGTATTTGTATGCACACCTGTATTTGGATCTTTAAAATGCTTTGAATGATTTACAGTTAAATGTTTGTATCCTATATTTTTCAAGTTATTATACCCTTTCCATAAATCCGTATATATTGTTGTACCTTTTTTTACATATCTTTTTATAATTAAATCAATATTATCAACATTTCTTTCTTCAATGGGTAATAAAAACATTTTTTTGTTTTCATTTTTTATTTTATTTTTTAGCATACTTCTTTCGATACCACCAATTACCCAAGCACCTTCTACCTTATGCCCCTTATTATATTTTCTTTTTGCAATTTTACTTTCATCGATTTCTACAATTTTATTTCTACCTCCAATTTTAATATTTCTGTTACCTAACAATTGTTTATTTTTCAAGTATTTTCTGAATATTTTATTGTATGATGACACTGTATTTTTGCTAATTTGCAAACTTGATGCTATAAAGGAAGAAGGTGCTTTTCCAAGAAAAAGATATAATATGTGTAATTGAGTATTTAAAGGTAAAGTTAAATTATTAAAAATTGTTCCTTTCAATGGTGATATTGCTTTCCTACATTTATAATATCTACAAACATATAATTTTTTATTTAAGTTTAATTTAGTTTCATGTTCACATTTATTACACTTTATATGTTTATTAACGTAATCATTACTAATTAAATATAATAGTGCTTCTTTTTCATCGTCGAATATTTTTTTTAAAGATTTATATGGTTCTATAAACATCTGCAATTTTATTAAATCCTTTTTATTTTTAATTTTAATTTGTAAAAAAATTCAATTTTTTCATATAACAATAAAATTTGTGGTAGTAGGAGTTTCAATATGGACCTGAGAGTTCCTTTGGGATACATCCGCTTTTTTTTCAGTTTTAATGGTAAGAGAAAAAGTTGTAATTACTTCATAAACTGATCGGTTTTTTAGATTCTTCTTGTTGTGTACGTGGATAGAAAGAGGATTATAATAGAAGAACAGAAGAATAATATCAAAACTGTGGTAAGTCTTTTTATTTCCAAAATTAAATTTCGAATGATCTTTTTCTAATCAGCTAAGAGCTCGTCCTTTTATACTTTTCAGCTTGCTGCGGTTGACTAATGATATTATGGGTATACGTAAGCTAGTATCTTGTTGACTGCGCGGCTCATAGTGACTTGCTGATATTCCAAGATGATGATGATGGCCGACATACTGCGGTACCATATCGGACTGTAAATAAAGGTAAGCATTTTATCTCGGCATAACACTCGATTAGGAATTTGTCTTTTACTGCTATTTCTTGTTTTATAATAAAGCGTAATAATTACACAGTTGTTTATATTCTGGATTCGGGTAATAATGAGTTACATCTTCAAGCTATTCATAAAGGTGGGCATATGGCTACCAAAGCCTATACCACCTCTTCTTTACTGATATAATCATGAGCGTTTACAACACTTCTGTTATATCGAATATAATAAAGACTGTAAAAATTGTTGTAAACGCTCATGATTATATCAGTAAAGAAGAGGTGGTATAGGCTTTGGTAGCCATATGCCCACCTTTATGAATAGCTTGAAGATGTAACTCATTATTACCCGAATCCAGAATATAAACAACTGTGTAATTATTACGCTTTATTATAAAACAAGAAATAGCAGTAAAAGACAAATTCCTAATCGAGTGTTATGCCGAGATAAAATGCTTACCTTTATTTACAGTCCGATATGGTACCGCAGTATGTCGGCCATCATCATCATCTTGGAATATCAGCAAGTCACTATGAGCCGCGCAGTCAACAAGCTACTAGCTTACGTATACCCATAATATCATTAGTCAACCGCAGCAAGCTGAAAAGTATAAAAGGACGAGCTCTTAGCTGATTAGAAAAAGATCATTCGAAATTTAATTTTGAAATAAAAGACTTACCACAGTTTTGATATTATTCTTCTGTTCTTCTATTATAATCCTCTTTCTATCCACGTACACAACAAAAATAACCAGACTGATAAAACGAATTGATTTATTAAAGCATTAAAATGATGAGCTATTTATACAAAATTGAAGTTCGGATTTAACTTGATATTATAGACGATTGAGTTAGTCAAAGACTGTGCTCATGGAGTTAACAAGGATTTATAGTAATCCATTCTAGTACGACTTTATATTCGGTGATAGATAGTTTATGAAGGTTAGTTGCACTAAGCATTGATTTCCATATATATCTCTTAACCGACGTTACAAATGTTGTAAACATGACTTGTTCAGTGTCCGTCACCAATCAGGTCAATGTTCGACAATGCTTATACTCAGCTTGTGCTTTGACAGCTTTGTAACGTCGGTTAAGAGATATATATGGAAATCAATGCTTAGTGCAACTAACCTTCATAAACTATCTATCACCGAATATAAAGTCGTACTAGAATGGATTACTATAAATCCTTGTTAACTCCATGAGCACAGTCTTTGACTAACTCAATCGTCTATAATATCAAGTTAAATCCGAACTTCAATTTTGTATAAATAGCTCATCATTTTAATGCTTTAATAAATCAATTCGTTTTATCAGTCTGGTTATTTTTACAGTCTTTATTATATTCGATATAACAACAAAGCTGTTAAAGCACAAGCTGAGTATAAGCATTGTCGAACATTGACCTGATTGGTGACGGACACTGAACAAGTCATGTTTACAACAACACGGTCTTGATGTGTAACCCTTTTAATTAGTATAAATATCAATTGCATCTTAGAATAATAAAGAGTATCTTTTATCTCATATATAATCTTTTGTACACGTTTATTGGAATCAACTATAAAACATATATCTCGGCACATTGTCGTGTGCAGAGCTATATACTTTTAAAGTAGATTGAAATAAGTTTATACAAAATATTATATATGGGATAAAAGGATGTCTTTTATTGTTTTCCATTTCATTTGATATTTATAATCGATTGAAGGTAACACACAAGTCTGTGTGTACCTGACAATATCACGCGAAAAAAAAACGATTTGGAGAAGCTGGGCGTCGATCCCAGTGCCTCTCGCATGCTAAGCGAGCGCTCTACCATTTGAGCTACATCCCCACTCTTCTTTCGCTTTTGAAAACTTTTTTCAAAAATCCACTTTTTCAAAGCCGAATATCTCAACAACTACTATACATCCATCTATAAAAATTGCACATCCATCTTCGCCTCGCCAAGTACTATCTGCAGTTTTTTTTTCAGAACATTCCATCAAGTTTTCGACATCTTGAAGTTTTCTCCATTTCGAAATGTCCAATGTTCAACATGCATCTGAGCCATCTGGCCTAATTGACCAAATGCAATTGCAGCAAATGGTCTTTTCTGTCGTTCAACAAGTGCAACAACACCAAACTGTTTTTCAAGAGCTTCAAGCTTTGAAAGACACAATTCAAACCCTACAGTCAGAAAAACAAGCCCTTGCTGATGAAAACCAGCAATTACGTACCGAGATCTCAAAGCTAATGTCCAAAATCTCAAATCCCATTGCCAATGTCGATCAGCCATTGGTTAATTCTCAAGTCTCCCCTGAAGTAAAAGTGGCTAAACCCACATTTGCTTCTGTTGCCGCTGCTCCTACTCGCCAAAAGAGTAAGAATTCTGGTTCTGTTTCGCTTAAGAAACGCATTGCTGCAGCCCGTGTGTTCAAGACCGCAGAAGCCCAAGGCCCACAAGGTTTTACCTACGTGTATCTTGGCCGCTCTCGCAAGTTTGACCGTTTGGAAGTCCGGTCCCGTCTCCGTCGTGCTGGTGTTGACACTGGCCGTGTGATTGATGTCTGTTTCCCCGCCTCTGGTGTCATTGGTATCTTGTTACATACTCAGTATGTAGAAAAGTTCACTGAGCTTATGACTATTGCCGAAGCCGAATTTATCAAGGATTTTGATCCATTGGACCCTGCCCATTTAGCTGATCCACGCTATGACTCTCTTTCACTGGATGCTAGGGCTAATGAAATGGCCAAAATCGTTCACTCTCGATGCATCAATACATTGTCCTTTGTACGTCCCTTGCTCGTCTCCTCTGTTGGTCGCTCCTTTGTTGAGAAAGGATGGATGGATGATGAAACTCTTGACCATGTCATGGTGGATGCTCGTCGCCGGCTTGCTGAACAAGATCCTAAGAAGGCTGCTTTTGCCTTCCGTCGCTCTGGTAAAGACATCTCTGGTGATAGCGATACTGAAATGTCACAATAATGACATCTTCAGTCCCTCCTTTCATTTCTGCTACTCCTGTCACTCCTTTGAACAATCCTGTCCGCTCCTTCTCTCTTGCATTGTGGAATGCCAATGGTCTTCGGGTCACTACCATCCACGATGTACTCTCTCATGCTCTCTCTTGTGATATCCTCCTGATTACTGAAACTTGGCTTACCTCTGGGTTGATCCCTACCGATTGGTCTCAATATCATCTGTACGGTCAAACTGTCACTAATGCCAATGGACGCGGCTCAGGTGGTGTCACTGCTCTCATCTCTCCTCACTGTCCTTTTACTGTCTCTCAACTTCCGTCTTACAATGCATATACTCTGTCGATCAAGGTTGACAAAGTCAATGTGCATTGTGTCTACTTTCCACCCAGTCTCTCGCGTGATCTGGTGCTCTCTTCTCTGAATTCACTGCCTCTTCATTCTGATACTATTATCTGCGGTGACTTCAATGCACGCCTTGGTGATGTTACTGGTGATTCTGCAACAAATCCTCGTGGTCTAGCTCTACTTCCTTGGATTGAAGAGCGCAGTCTCTCAGTGTTGAACTCTTCCTTGGCGTATGGTATTGATACATACTGTACCTTCAGAAATGGTGCTGTGGCGAGCAGTATCATTGACTTGTTCTTGACCAACATTGGAGGTTCTGGTATGGTGTCTCCTTCTCTTTCTGTTGCTTCTGATCTCTCTTTGGGCTCTGATCATCGTTTGCTTCAGTTGGGGTTCGAGTACATTGCTGTTTCTGGTGGCTCTTCTGGTGTAGGTGACTCTTCGGTGCTGGCTCCTCGTAGGACATGGAACCTCAGTCGGCTGGCTGAGTCTGAGCCTTTGGCTCTGTTCCATACTCGGTTTCGGTGTCTGGTTGCTCCTTTGAAGGATATTCTTGCTGGTCTGGTTGGTTCTCCTCCGGATAGTCGTCCACCTATAGATTCACTCAATGCATCTCTGAATGAGTGTCTCTATCAGGCTATGGATGCATCCATTGGGTCTAAGGCTCCCCGTCCTGGTCATTGGAAGAAGTACTGGACTGCTGATCTGGAAGCTGCTGCTCGAGAACGCGATCGTCTCTATTGCCGTTGGCGTCATTCGTTTGGTGTTGACAAGGCTTATTACTGGCATCTCCATCTACAAGCCCACAAGTCGTTTCGTCGTGCTGTTGCTGCTGCCAAAAGGTTATCCTGGAAAAACTTTTGTGCTTCTCTGGAAAAGGATTTCACCAAAGCTACTGCAACCATGGCTCGTCTCAAGCGTCGCAAAGAATCTACTGCTACATATAGCCACCCAGATGGTCCCCAAGCCTCTGTGGATACAATGGCTAGTCACTTGGCTTCCGTATATGATGGTTCTCTGTTGGTTACTGCTTCTCGACCTTCTTTTGATTCTGACTTTGCTCTTGAAACACCATACATGGTTGATGATGAGGTTGCCGATAGCTTGTTCTCCGTGGAGGAATTGGTCTTTCACATCAAGAAGCTTCCAAATCGCAAAGCTCCTGGTCCGGATCACATCAAGGCTGAAATGCTCAAAGCTGTTGCTGAACTTCTGGCTCCTGTACTCTCTCTGCTGTTTCTGGTATGCTTCCAATGGAGTTATACACCGTTGATCTGGCGTCAGGCTCAAGTGTTTCCGATCTTCAAGAAAGGTGATGCAGATGATCCAGCCAACTATAGACCCATCTCCTTGACCTCTGTTATGCGAAAACTCTTTGAGATATCGTTATCTTCATGTCTGTATGAGCACTCTCCGGCTTTGGATCTTGCACAAGGTGGTTTCCGTCCTCAGCGTAGTCCTCTGGATCAAGCCCTCTGCTTGCATGACTTGATGCATGACTACTTCTTGGCCCACCATCACTACCCTGTGGTGGCTTTCTTGGATATCAAAGCTGCATATGATACTGTGGATCGACGCGTTATTTGGGATGCTCTTGCCAACTCTTCTCTGCCTCGTGCTGTTCTTGGTTTGCTAGTCAACTTGTTTGACGATGTATCTATTTCAGTATTGATCAACAACCATTCTTCGGCTGCATTTGCACCTGCTACTGGGGTTCTCCAAGGCTCGGTGTTAAGTCCACACCTGTACTCCTTGTACATTAACTCTCTGCCTGGTTTACTGCGCTCAACTGCCTCTGCTACTGCAAGTAAAGTGTCTCCGCCTGGTACCATGAGCTATGTTCCTGTCAACTGCCTCTTGTTTGCTGATGATGTGGCAATCTTTGGCTCGAAATATGAGGTGCAAGAAATGCTTGATTTGGCTGCTGACCATTCAAAATCTCTCGGTTACCGCTGGAATCCTACCAAGTGTGCTGTTCTGAACGCTCCTTCCGTGACATCTTCCACTTCAACAAATTTTAGATTGACTCTTTACGGGGTTGCTCTACCATCTGTTGACGAGTTCACTTATCTTGGCATGCCCTTTAGCAAGAAAGGTCTCTTTGGTCCCGGTATTCTGGCAAAACGATCTGGTGGTGCTATCAAGACTATGGCTCTCTTGAACTCTGTCGGTGTGAACCGGAATGGCTTTTCTCTGTTGCTCTGTGCTCGGTTGTATACAGCCTTTATTCGACCCAAGTTCGAATATGGGCTTGCCATCTCTCGACTGTCCGCTACTGACTTTACTGCCCTGGATCAGCTCCAGAATCGTCTTGTTGGTATGTTCGTTGGCTCTCGCTGGTTCAATGTTGCAAAGCATCTGACTTGTATCCCTTCGATGAAGCACCGCTACAACGTTCTTGTGACCAAGTATGCTTTGCGTTCTCAGTGGCTTCCTGATGACTGCCTGGTGTCCATGCTGAATTCAGGTGATTCTGGTATCCCGTATACTCGGCTGGAAAAGCTTCTAAAATGCAATCCCATGTATCTCGCACTCCCTAGTCCGGTTCCAACAGTCTCGCGTCTCCGCTCTTGGTTTTCACAATACTGGCAAAACTTGTTTGATGACCAAATGGCTGCTGCTGCTACATCTGGTAGATCTGTTCTCCTGCGTGCTTGTCGACCATGTACTTCTCGGCCTGATCCAATCTTGTATCTCCCAATGTCTCGCACTGCACGTAGTCGGTTGGTTCGATGGCGTCTTGGTAGGTTCACCAACCGTGATGAACTGTGTCCCTGTTTCTCTGGCTCCCGACTCTCTCGAGACCATTTTGTCTTTGATTGCCGCGGTATTGACCCAAGCCTGTTCTCTCAACTGCCTGATACCCCTCCGGATGTCAATGCCATCGATCATGCTCTCAATTGCTTGCCTACCAAAGCCTCTGCTGGTCCACCTCCTTTCTGGCCTGCTCTTCTTGAACTGCTCTATGTGATTGACACGCTGTGTCATCCTCTTGCCACACTTGTTCATGATCCAGATCCAGGTGATGCTTGGTTTGCTGCTACTCCTGCCATATAAACCTCTCCTTGGTTTATTGAGCCACTCTTTCTCTCTGTTCTATTGATGAACCAGCCTGTTTGTCTTTCAACTGCGCAGCCACGGTGGTAAGTGATTATCAAAGTTCCCAGCTGTTGGCCTGCCTTTTGGATCACTCAGAGCTGCAATAGTCTACTGGTTCTCTAACTTGTCTTCAACCTTTTTCTCCCTTGTGGGTCTCAGGGTTTTTTATACTTTTTTCTATGTTTACTTTAAACACTTTTCATATAGTTAGGCTAGATGCTCTATAGAGTTTGCCCATATAACTACTTATAAATAAAATATAATCTTTAAACTGAGCTACATCCCCCTCTGCCTGCAGTGAACGAGTTCACGTATCTTGGTATGCCATTCAACAAGAAAGGTCTTGATGGTCCGGGTATCCTGGCTAAACGGTCTGGTGGTGCAGTCAAAACCATGGCTCTACTGAATTCGGTTGGTGTCAACCGTAATGGTTTCTCTCTCTTGCTCTGTTCTCGGTTATATACTACCTTCATTCGGCCCAAGTTTGAGTACGGTCTTGCTATATCTAGGCTCTCTGCTGCTGACTTTACTGCTTTGGATAACCTTCAGAACCGGTTAGTTGGTATGTTTGTTGGCTCCCGATGGTTCAATGTCACGAAGCACATCACTTGTATCCCTTCCATGAAGCATCGATACAATGTCCTGGTTACCAAGTATGCCCTACGGTCGCAATGGCTTCCGGATGATTGCTTGATATCATTGCTGAACTCTTCTCGAGACAATTCTCCTTCTGGTCTTGGCTACACTCGATTGAACAAGCTCCTATACCTCAATCCTATGCATATGGCATTGCCCAATCCTGTACCTACAGCCTCTCGTCTCAAGTCCTGGTTCTCTGGCTACTGGCAAGACCTCTTTGACAAGCAAATGGCTGCTGCTGCTCACACTGGTAAATCGGTTCTTTTGCGTGCTTGTCGGCCCTCTACTTCAAAGCCTGATCCAATACTGTACCTGCCTATGACTCGCGCTGCTCGCAGTCGTCTTGTTCGATGGCGCTTAGGCCGTTTCGCTAACCGTGATGAATTGTGTCCTTGTTTCACTGGTTGCCGGCTCTCTCGAGATCACTTTGTGTTCAATTGCCGTGGCATTGATCCTCGCCTTCTGTGCCAATTACCTGCTGCTCCGCCAGATGTCAATCGCATTTGTTGTAAACGCTCATAATTATATTAATAAGAGAATACTGTACAGATAGAAAATCGTATAGATATCCTTATATATAGCTGCAGAAGTGTATAAAGCATTATTACCAAGAACCAGAATGTAAATGACTGTATTTGATTATGTTAAAATATCTTTATTTATATATCACTCTGAGCAAGTAGACGCTAATTGATAAATACTATCTCTCACACCAAATATTACATTCAATACTATTACCTTTGGATATATTGATCCCGACACTCCTCGCCGCTAATCTTGGTCCGCTCATTTGGTTATTATCCCTGGTCTTCTTTATACGCAGTCCAACCTTGTTCCTGGCAAATCGTAATATGAATTTAGAATCAAGTACCGACCGAGAAAAAGTATATAAGAGATGCGTTTTATCACCTTTTGACCAGTTAATCAATTCTTGATCTCTAATAAAAAACTATCCACAGTTTTAAAAGTATTTCTATCTTCCAAAATCTTTATCTACCACCTTTACAACATTTTTTACTTTTAATTACTGTCCTATTTTCCTTACTTTTATCGATATGGCTTCCAACAACGTTTCTGGTTCTTCTTCTGCCAACTGTGGTGTTAACCCTGACACCCCCATGTTTGATGAATCGACCTTGTCAAGCAACCTTGATGAGTTTATCAAGTCTCCTGGTGCTAGTTCTTTGTTGTCTGAGTCGGCTGAGCATGCTGTTGCTGACATGACTGACCCACAACTGATTGACACAAATATCGCCGGGCTCCGTGCAGATATTACCCGATACCTTCAAGCGTTTAGTCGTGCTCGTGTAGTCAGAGATGACGTAGCGGCTGATGAAGCCTTGTTGGCCCTTGAACGCTCCAAGAGGATGCTCCGTGAGATCCAAGAGTGCAGTTCATTGATCGGTGAGGTTGATCGTGTTAAGCCACCTACTGGTTTGACATTGAATCGTCGCGACTTGCCCAAGTTCCAACTCTTGACCTCGGCTGTCAAACCTTTTCCAGGTTACGAAGCCTTCGAGTCTGTTGAGCATTTTTTGAGAGAATTTGAGGATGTAGTTGAGTCTTCTTCCATGTCCATTGATGAGGTGTGGAAGAACTTCTTACCCCTTTGCCTTCCCCATGGCGATAAAGCATGGGTGAAAGATGAGCTGAGTAGAGGTTGTACCCTATGGGCAGATGCTCGTAGAGAGTTTAAGAAGCAGCACGGTTCTTCCCTTGTGTTGAGAAGATATACTGACCTTGTGTTTACCATGGTAATGGAAAACAATGAGTCGGTGGGCGACTATGCTAAGCGTTTTCAAACAGCAATGTTTGATGCAGGCCTACCTAGAGAGTGTCCTAGAGTAGCTGATCGTTTTTTGGCCTCGCTGACTAAACCTGTTCAGACGCTGATCAGAGTTGCAATGAATTCAGTGAAGGCTGGATCTTCTGGTGAGAATGCTGAATACACTGTCGATCAAATCGCACAGATTGGTCGTGATATTCTTGGTGACGACCATACGTCGTATAATGAGGCTGTTTCTCTTCTTCCTGGTGCGCCTGTTGTTGAGCGACGCAAAGAAAAGGCCCCCTATCACCATCATCACAAGAATGCAGCTCGTCGGGTGCAAAAGGCGAGTAAGGTGGCGAAACCCTTTTCGTGCATCCATCATGGTAACAATGCGACCCATGACACCAAGGATTGTTTTCTCGCTAAGAGAAGAGCTGAACGCCCTCCTTCTGTGAAGAAGGCGAAGGGTAAAGAGTGTTGGACTTGTGGTGTGTCTCCATGGCGTCCTGGTCATCGTTGTGGTGCTGCTGAAAGCAGTAGTAGCAGTACTGTCTTGGCTGTGATGCCTGCGGCTTCCTCGAGTGAGAAGTCAATTGAGCAGCAAGTTCAAGAGGACTTGGAGATGGCCGACTCCGAGATTGAGAATCAGAGCTATCAATGTAAGTACCTGAATGAGAACAAGAAGAGTGACAAATTAAAGGCTAATGACGCATTTAATTTATGTACACCGTTGATTGTAGAGTCTGAACGTCTCCTGGGACGCGTAGATACAGGAAGTAGTTGTAGCTTTGTTAGTTTGTCTTCTTTGAAGAATAAACTTCATATAAATAAAGTACATAAATTACCTGGTTCTTATAATTTCTTGTCTCATCAAAATACTGCAAAGAGAATTGGTATCACCGATCCTTTGGAAATAAAGTATGCAAATGGCATTAAGTTCAAACACTCATTTGAAGTAATGAACTTTAACGACGGATTCGAGTTTGATATTCTTCTTGGCACAGATATTCTTCCCAAAATGAATATCGGATTAACTGGAGTGGCTTTTCGCATCAAAGATGATCATGCACATTCTGACGCTGCCTTGAGTGATGAAGCTATTTTTGAAAACTTGAACATTGAACGTGAAAGAAAACATGAACCTGACAATTCGCCTGCTGGTACGCCTGAGCAAAGAGCAGAGTTCATGAGTATAATTAAAGAATCACTAGAGATTAATCAGAGCATACCCATAACATCTTCATGTCCTTTGCCTGAATCCATTGTTCGATTACCTACGAAAGAGGGTGCAACGGCGTATAGACGTCAATACCCCATCCCTTATGCATTAAGACCAGTTCTCGATAAGCAAATAAAAGAATGGTTGGAAACAGGTACAATCATTCGATCCCGAGTAAACACGTCATTCAACAGTCCATTACTGCTTGTTCCTAAACGTAACAAAGATGGTGAGATTGTGAGCCATAGAGCGTGTTTAGATGTGAGATCGTTGAATCAAATTCTACCTCCAACATTCAATTTTCCCGTACCTTTGGTTAAGGATATCTTTGATAACTTGGCCGGTAAAAAAGTGTTTACAACTTTGGATTTGTCGAATGCATATCATCGATTCAAAGTGGCACCCGAGGATGTACACAAGTTATCGTTTACTTATAATGGCAATGGCTTTTCCTTTCAAAAAGCGTGCTTTGGAGTGAAAATGCTAACCTCGCAATTTCAAAAGGTCATGGCAACCTTGTTTGAAGGTATTGATTGCGTTCAGAACTTCGTGGATGACTGTATTGTTGCCAGTGAAAGTATCGAACAGCATGCAAAAGATGTAAAGTTTGTGATTGACAGATTAAATTCCGCAAATTTAATCCTGAAAGAATCCAAGTGTTCATGGTTTCAACATTCAGTTCGTATGTTGGGATTTGTAGTGGACGCTTCAGGAGTTCGTGTGGATCAATCAAAACTTACCAATGTTTCAAAGTGGCCACTTCCAAATAAAAATAAGAAACACATCCAGCAATTTATGGGTTTGGTCAATTACCTGAGAGAATTCGTTCCGATGATTTCCAGAGTAGCAGAACCACTCACCAGTTTAGTGAATGCAGAGAATGTGGAAGAGCTGTGGACCGATCGTCACACTAAGAGCTTTGAAACTATCAAAGAGATTTTGCAGTCGAAGATGATGCTGCATTATCCGGATTTGTCAAAACAGTTTTACGTAGCTACAGACGCATCACTTTATGGTGTCGCGGCAGTGTTGTTTCAAAAGAATGAGGCCGGCCAAGATCTTTACATAGGATTTGTATCGAGCTCCTTGTCACCTTCACAACGCCGTTGGAGCACTACTAAAAGAGAATTGTATGCAGTCGTGTTAGCATTACTGAAGTTTCGCAAGTATATATGGGGCAAAAAGTTCACTGTATTTACAGATCACAAGGCACTAGTATACTTACATACGCAAAAGATCGCAAATCCCATGTTAATTGGATGGATCGAGACTCTTCTGGATTTTGATTTTGATGTAGTGCACATCCCCGGTATATTGAACAAATTGCCTGATATTCTGAGCCGTTTGTATTCACCTTTAGAAGATGAAAACAAACTGGTGGAGGATAGTGTTACGAGCAAAATCATCAGACGAAGCCCTAAAAAGAAAGCCATCATTAGAAAAAAGCGATTTAGCCGAGATAAAACGATTAACGTACTCGCGACTAAACTAGTTGAAAGAAAAGATGAGCTGACTGACTATATGACTCCTCCTGAAGAAGAGAGAGATGCTCTGTTGAAAGAAGCGCATGCATTTGGACACTTTGGATCGCAAGCAATTGTGCGAGATTTACATTCACAAGGTCTCCATTGGGCGAATATCTACGCAGAAGCAAAAGACATTGTTAGTTCGTGTGTTGAATGTCAAAAGCACAACATCAGTAAGAGAGGTTATCACCCATTATCTAATGTTGTAGCCAACCGACCATTTGATCATATTGCTATCGACTTGGCTGGACCTTTTGACGTAACTGAAGAAGGATATGTTTACATGTTGGTTATAACAGATATTTGTTCGAAATTCGTTATTCTCAGACCTCTGAAGAACAAACAATCCGATACTGTTGCAAAAGAGTTGGTCAAAGTCTATGGTGATTTTGGTGTTCCACGTATTTGCCAGTCTGATAATGGTCTAGAGTTCAAGAATGCTGTGATGAACAGTATTTCGAAGAACCTAGGAATTGATAGAAGATACACTACGCCATATCATCCTCGAGCAAATGGAGCAGCGGAAAATGCAGTTCGTACCGCAACTAACACGTTAAGAAAAATGATGAAGTCAGACAGTCATAGTTGGGCGTATTATCTTCCTATCATACAGCTCTGCATGAACCGACACATTAAAGCAAAAACTATGAGTTCTCCCTTCTCCTTGATGTTTGCACGTAGAGTCAACTTACCTGATGACTACGGGAACGAGAAGAAGTTCAAACTACCCATTGAGTCTATGACCATGCGAGAGTTGGAAGAACGCGTAGATTACATGGATAAGATCGTATTCCCAGCCATCCTCGAAAGAACTCAGAAGATAAATGAGGAATATAACAAAAAGTTCAATCAAAAGAGTGTTCTTGTCGACATTCCAGTTGGAACGCATGTCATGATCAGATTACAGAATCGATCTAGTAAGTTAGCTCCGATTTATGAGGGACCTTACACTGTTGTTCGAAGAAATACTGGTGGATCGTATGAACTAAAGGATGAACAGAATGAATTATTATCCCGAAACTATGTACCGTCGGAATTGAAAGTAGTTACCCTGGATGAGTCTAGTATCGAAGAAGAATACTACGAAGTCGAAGGTATCCGTGATCATCGAGGTGAAGAAGGTCATCGAGAATACTTGATTAAGTGGAAAGGTTATTCTGAGAAAGAAAATACTTGGCAAAAAGCAAGTGATTTCACCGATCCAACTATCATTCAACGGTACTGGAATAAGCAAAGAGAATTACGACGTTTAGAGCAAACTAGAGTCGAACAGTCAATTCAAAACTCTGAACCTAACAGACGCAAAAAAGTTGGAACTTCCAAGATTCCTAAATGCAATGGGAATGAGATGTCAAATGTAGCGATCGAGATGTCGAAAAACAAAAGAGCAAATATTGCAGCCACTACGAGTAGAGAAGAGAGAATACTGAATAGACGTTCAAACAAGAAAAGAAAGATAGAATAAGTAGGCAAGTTATGAAACAAGAACCAAGAAAAGCCACGATGCAAGAAAAGACCCTGAATTGGTGCGTAAAAGGAGGTATACCTGAGCGTGTTAATCAAAACTCAGCCGCATGAATGTACTATTTGGTGGAACTGACGCACTTGCCGAATCAATACAAGTTTGTTTGATTCTGGTGGAGGATAATGTTGTAAACGCTCATAATTATATTAATAAGAGAATACTGTACAGATAGAAAATCGTATAGATATCCTTATATATAGCTGCAGAAGTGTATAAAGCATTATTACCAAGAACCAGAATGTAAATGACTGTATTTGATTATGTTAAAATATCTTTATTTATATATCACTCTGAGCAAGTAGACGCTAATTGATAAATACTATCTCTCACACCAAATATTACATTCAATACTATTACCTTTGGATATATTGATCCCGACACTCCTCGCCGCTAATCTTGGTCCGCTCATTTGGTTATTATCCCTGGTCTTCTTTATACGCAGTCCAACCTTGTTCCTGGCAAATCGTAATATGAATTTAGAATCAAGTACCGACCGAGAAAAAGTATATAAGAGATGCGTTTTATCACCTTTTGACCAGTTAATCAATTCTTGATCTCTAATAAAAAACTATCCACAGTTTTAAAAGTATTTCTATCTTCCAAAATCTTTATCTACCACCTTTACAACAGCATTGATCATGCCCTGAACTTGTTGCCCTTGAAAGCATCCAATGGTCCACCGCCTTTCTGGTCTGCACTCCTTGAGATTCTCTATGTGATTGACACGCTGTGTCATCCTCTTGCTGCTATCGTCCCAGATCCAGATCCTGGTGATGCCTGGTTTGCTGCTACTCGTACTATATAAACCTCTCCTTGGTTTATTGAGCCTCTCTTTCTCTCTGTTCTATTGATGAACCAGCCTGTTTGTCTTTCAACTGCGCAGCCACGGTGGTAAGTGATTATCAAAGTTCCCAGCTGTTGGCTTGCCTTTTGGATCACTCAGAGCTGCAATAGTCTACTCACTATGGCGAAAATATTGTGTGCTACCCATAATATTATGTGGTAAAACGACGATTTTATTATCATTTACCTACTAATACTATAGATTTACCTACTAATAATAATCTGCGAACCAATGAAATTAGAGCAATTATTTTCTATGGCTGCGCAATTAACAGTGCTTTGCTCATTTATTAGTGGTTACTCCTAATATTAGTGGAAAGCAGACAATAATGTTATGGGTTTAGTCAATATTATAACATAAATTGACAATAAGAAAGAAAAGCCTGAACTCCATTTTATTTGCAAACAATTTTTATGTATTCTTGTCTTTTGCCGATGAAAGCCAAATCTTGCAAACTTCTTATAAATGAGTACATGAAATTCTGATGCTTGTACGCAACAACATAATCCTCGTTTATTTTATTTACTAAAATGAACTCTGCTTTTCGTTTCAACGATCTTTTATGTAAATTCCTAGAAACGTTTAATTTCAACGTTTGTCAAAAATAATGTTGAACAATTGTCTTTCAAATGCGTTTATTATTCGTTGAAAAGTCTCTTATACAGGTCAGGTTGCAAAAAATTCTCTTGTAAATTACTCTTTTGGAAACAAGAACGAATCGCTAGTTCCATTTAATAAGCTGAGCACTTTCATTGCCGTGATTTAGCCTTTGGCTAATAGCTGTGTATTTAAAATGCTGAATGACATTAAGAATGAGCTGCCATTAAGTGTCTAATTTACTCAATTTTATGTTTAGTAAAATTATAGAATAAAGAAAGAAAGAAAGAAAAAAAGAAAATACATTGCGTTAAAAAAAAAAGAAATACATTGCGTAAAAAAAAAGAAATATATTGCGTAAAAAAAGAGATAAATTATTGTGTAAAAAAAAAAATAGGTCAAGTAGCGATTATTAATTGCCAGTAATCTTAGTCATTATTGCTAGGCGGTTATTTAACTAGATGATTTATTGTCAAAATCATATATCCACTTCTCAAACTACAAAAAAACGCGTTCGTTTTTGGACTTTCGAGTAATTGATGATTATGATAGAATTCTTAATGACGATCGAAAGCTTCAAAAACATGCACGTTTTTTTAGGTGCTAGAAAACTACAATCGATGAACATTTTTGCTGTCTGTTGGAAAATTAATCCGCATTGCTTGATAATAAACTAATTTTACTATAAAGATAAACAAGAGCATTAATCATATTTTACATTTGGTTTTAAAGATTAACTGGAGCAACTAAATAGTCAATTAACATTATTGAATGATGAATATAGAACTGTATAACTTGGGTTATCCTGGTTCTATATTTCTGATATTATGAAATAATTTCTTAAACATCAGGGAAATGGGTTAAATTTTTGATTAAGAAATGTTTTTACATTCTGTTGCAAGATTGCTAATACCTTTCTCTCGAATTAATAACATGATATATAAAAACGAGTTAAATTATCTATAGTTTATATCTACTACAGAAAGTGTAAATACCTATTTTACTTTTGCTATATTATGATGAAGTCCTTTTGGAGGGAAGCTTTATATTATTTTCGGTGGTTTAAATACATAATCAATTCAGAGAACAATTTTATTTCAAAATAAAACGCTTTTTGCTCTTGTCTTCATGCTATTTACAAACGACTTAATATGCCAGCATTTTGCTCTAGATCTTGTTTAAATATATGATGAGAGATGATCTTGAACTCTTTCTCATTAGATTCACTTGAACGCACAAGACCTACACTGGCAACAATATCTTCAAACCGACAGACAGCGTAACTGTGTGCACCGCTACTGTGCAGCTCAACCAAAGCAATAGTCTTGTCATATTTGGTAGTTGCATTCTTTTTCGCTAAATCAACCAAAGCCAAATACTGTGGTCTACCATTGAATGAATGCTCGAAAAAGAAAACGATAGAACCAATGAACCAGCTTTCACGAATGGAATTATTTCGACTATTAACAAAGGTTGGTTAATCAAAGAGGTTTTTGTTCTTGAGCTAATTACTTACTTCAAGTAGCTGGCAGTGATCATCACGTAATTGTTTCCTCGACGATATTCATTTATATGGCTTTTATACATGGTAGACGTATATACATTGCCATATGCCCAGGCACGACCAGCGATGGAAATACTATTCAACGAATCAATTTCAGCAATATTTACACCATTTGCTTCAGTACGGCGATAGTAATGCAATAGCGCCTTCAAAAAAGTTTGAGTGGAGACACCAAAGGGAAGAGTATCCACTGAAATATTACTAAAGGGAGCCCATAATTGTGGATCACTAGCATCACCAGAAGGGTTATTCCTGAAAGTGGATTCGCTGTATTTTCGAGGAGTGATCAGGTCAAGCTCAGTATGAACATCCCAAGTCTGGCTGTTTATATGATTACGCGTTATGAGTCTTTCCAAGATATTACCAGCGTTTGCGCCAGCATCAACCTTTGACTTGATGAGCTTTTTGTATTTTCCGATGCTTCTTTCCATTGATCGGGCGGAATATGCTCTCAACACACCTTGTTGTTTGATCATATAGACTATATGCGAAAGGTAGTGTTGAACAGGCTTGAATACACCGGAATGAATACGCTTTGCCTTGATTTCTGCCAACAAAAATTCTTGCCATTCTTTGATATATCTTTGGAAAGTATGTAAGTAAACTAGATTTATGAGTACAAAAAAAATATATTTACCTTTCCATCAGAATAAGGTCTTCAATAGAAAGTTCCCATTTAAGAGCCAATGCGACAGCTTTTGTCAGATGAATCAATGGTTTCTTAGCGGATTCTTGAATCAATTCAGGAACGAACAAGGTGGGAATCATATATAAGAAAATATCAATCCAGTCAACAGCACGTTTGCCACCACTCTTGATAATTGGATCTTCCCATTTGGATGAAAAGGATGTCGGTACAGTGGCTCTAGAAGCTTCAACAAGTTTACCAATTTTGATGAGCGATAATTTTGGAATATAGAAAGTATACGGCCATTCATCAGCAGACTTCAATCGGGCATCACTCAATTCATCTTCATTGGGCTTATATCGAGTTTTTCTTGCTGCATTGTACTCTTTACCCATGTCGACTGTCAGCATATTGAATACGTGTTGAGCGATACCTTGTCCGAGAAGATGCATTTCGTCTAAACCAAAAAAAGTAGCGCCAGTAAAACTGGGAAGTATTGCAAATGGTGTTGCAGACTTGATACTGTAGCTCTATGAGGTAAAAAGAAAAAGAAATGTTAAAAACTTGTAAAGATTAATGCTGATTATAGTACTTACATTCGCTGCATCTGGGGAAATGAAATCGTTTCTGCTTCTGATCTCATTGTCGATCGTTAAAAAACAATTATGATAATCATGACGTTCAGCTTGGACACGACAAATACGGCAACCAAACGTAGCCATATGACCAATATGATTTGCAAGCTCAGCTGCAGCAGGAAGATCACCAGTAGCCATCACCAAGTTGACTTTAGCTTGACAAACAATTACACCATCCTTTTGTACAAGCATGCCTTTGGTAGACAGAGCATGAAACTCATCAATAATAGGCTTTAAAAAGGTATGCATGTACTTTGGGTAGTTTGGACCTGGCAAGATCGCCAATTGAAGCATGTATTCGTCTTGGTAGCGGTATTCTGGGGGAATGTTCATATTCAAGAGATGGATGATTGTTAACTTGTCCCCTTTATGATTCTTGCTAGTACAGAAACCATCGACAAAAAGAACCATTGCGACATCATCTTCACCGGAAAACAGAATGCTATTATCCTTAAAGTACTTGTATGCTGCACCATCAAAGTAATCTTTATATTCACCGTCAGTTGATTTATAGTTGTAGCGGTATTTCATCAAGTCTCTTGTCTTTGCATTCGCAAGCATTTGAGCGACTTGTTCACCAATAGGAAGCATCTTCATAGAGCGACGAGGTTTACCATGATCATCAAAGCGATTTTCTTTACAAGCAGGGTTTTTACATTGAATAGTCTCTATATCTTCCTTTTCAAACAGCATGCAACCATTGACGCAGACATCATGAAAATGACATTGAATATTGGTTTTTGCTTTAAGAGTACGATCCAAGGTATCAGGGAACATGAGAGTGGATGGTAGGTAACCTATATATAATGGGAATAAAAGCTGATAAGTACTTTTTTTTAACTCTATTTGAATAGATACATACCCAATCCATCGGTTTTACGGCTCTCTTCATTGTTTTTGATTATGGTACGCATTAGATAGACAAGTTCTCTTTGAGCCTCTCGAGGAATACCATACGTGTCGCAAATATCTCTCAATTGGATGCTATTTAATTCCGTATTGGTGAAAAGGTTTTGATCCGAGGATTTGACGTTGTAAGCAATTGGAGTAGGCTCTATTTCAAACAAGGTATATTGTTAAATTAAAAGCTTTAGTAATATATCTGTTAACTCACCTTGGACAGGAATGCTAGCTTCTTGCGTTTGGACGACCCTTTGTTTTCTATGATCACGATTATGGCTATAGTGATTACTCCTAGCTTTAACAGTTTTGAATGGCCTCAAACAAGTAGCGCAAGTATATTTATATGGTGTAGCAGAAGAGGAAACTTTGCCCATTTAAAGATAAGTAAAAACAAGTAAATATATCGAATTAATGAATAGCGGTTTTGTTGTTTAGAAAAAGCAGGTCTTAAATACGTTTGCTTGGTCTACAATTGACAGAGTTCTCAATGGTAATTCATTGTTTTAGGCTGTTGAATCCTTTGAACTAATCAGCTTTTCATATTACTCAGCCTTCCAGATTATTCAGATATCGAATACATTTTAATGGATCCTTATGATTTCTAATCAAGCTAATTCCTTTCCAAGTCAGTCATACCTGTCAGTAAGCTTACTTTCCAGAAAGCTCTTTGGACATTAGTAAGGATTACTAATGGATAAATGGTAAAGTACGCTTATAAAACAGTTAAATAGCTCAAATCATTCAATCACTTTTCTTTATAATATATTTACTTTATAGCTATGTCAAACAACAACAACAATAATTGGAGCGTCTACTTTGAGAAGATTGAACAAGAAATCTTAATCAACCGTCGTTTAATTCAAGATTTGATCCAAATATTAGCACCTCTATTTCCTCGAGAAGCTTCGAGGGTTTCATCTAACGAAGAAATTGAACAAGCACTTGACGATGGTACAATCATATCTGAAGCATGTTACTACATTCAGTTTTATTAACCTCTTAGCTTGTCATATATAGCTGAACGAGAAGCAATTGCAAATGCTTTGAATCCTAATTTACGTAGTAAACGGTCAATCCCAAAAGTGCTAGAAGAAGCAAAAGTGCGTTATCAACAAAAGGCAACCAAGACAAATGTCACCCCTTCTGCACCATTAAGGTTATATGCCCTCTTGAAACACCTCAAGTATATAAAAGGCCAACAAAATGAACTGACCGATGATGATGTTCAACCGCAATACAATACGTTGAAATACTTGGCAAGAGATGTCTTGAAAGACATGGAAAGGGCAAATATAAATATTGTTGGTAAAACTTGGAGTGAAATTGGCGAAGAGGATACCAGCATTCAAGAACGTTATGCTTTGCTTTTAGAGAAACGTGCTTTAGATGTGGGCTTGCATCTGCATCTCTGTGTAGAGATGTGGGCTGCCAAGTTACTTTTATCTGAAGCACTCAAAAACAAGAAGACTGTACGTACCAGAAGTAATTCTGCTGAAGAAGGTGAAAGTCAACAAAATCAAGAATCTGTTGAAGACAATGAGATTGAATCGTTCTTCAGGTTAGATGCTTTTTTATTTCTGTTTTTATATCTTTATTAATATGCTTGTTATGCAAATAGTGTGGATAATCAGCATATCCTTGTTGATCGTCTAGCTACTTCTGTTGCTCCAGTTGGTCTTGCATCTCCAATTGCTAGCTTGTTGGATCTACATTCTGCTCGCTCATCAACGAAAAGAAAAGCCATTACGGTTCAACCTGACGTTGGTGAAGATGAGGAGGCTGGATCTGACAATCGTTCCAAAGAAGCGGATTCCAATAAGCGTAAACCACGCTCTAAGAAAAATACAAAAAAAACGAAATAAATATAGACGTTTTTTTATTGGTTTAAGTAGCTGACGTAGCATTTTTCTGCGGCTTTTCAGTATTAAGAAAAACTTTTTTACACCAATCTTGAGTTTCTTTCTTTTTTTTCGTTTGCTAAATTGGCACATTAAACGTAAGGTTTCTTGACATTTGTCACTCTTATTGCGCACAACACTTTAACTGAAGCTTCTGTATAATAGGAATTAACCTCAATGTCAGCTTGTAATTGTGTTTTTTTTTCCAAGCTTTCGAATATTTCCCTCGTTCTTAATGTCGTAATTATCTATAAATACGTCGTCATTCATACTGCTTATATTCTTATACTGACTTGTATTCTTAAATACTTATACCACTTCAGTAATACTTATAGCCAGTAATGCCATATAGCTTTTGAACCTTTACTATTAGTTTTAAAGCTAATAACCATTAAGTAAGTGCAATGATTACTAATCCATTAATTTCTTTGTATATTAATCTAATACTGTTATAATAGATTTAGTTGTGTATATATACAAGACGAAGACTATTAAAACTGTAGCCCAGTGAATTATAATTGATTGTGTCTGATATAGTGTTGGTAAGTCTGTAGCAATAGCGAGTTTCATTCAAGAATCTAATCATTACTTACTTTAGGAAAAGATGATTAAAATATGCTATTATACAAGCGTGGGCCATTCTTCTAAAGGTTAGTTCAAATATACTCTTAAAATATTGTTTCATCAACGATAACTGACATTATTTATACAGTTATTTGCTTAATTCATTTACCTGTTACTTGCCAGTGGGACATAAATTCTTTTATACTTGTATGACAATAAGGTAAGTTAAATACTGTTCGTGTGTGATAGAAAGCTGGTTATTGTATATTCAGCTATTGAAGGCTAGTGTGTATTAGAGTAATATCTGTTGAAGTTATATATTATATAAATAAAAAAAATAGCAATTAAATTATTATCTGAATAACCAAAATGACTATAATATTATTAGTAGTGTATTGTGAATATATGATAGAAAACTAATAATAATATTGATTATAAATCATCAATATGGAGGGATTAATCCATACTATTATTGACTGGAAACCACTACTATTATACAATTTACCCATAATAATATTGAAGGAAAACCCTTAATATTATAGTATTTACCCATAATATTATCGAATAAGAGTCACTAATATTATCAACCGCCGAAAAAACACTGCCTAGAAATTGACAATAATTATTAGCAGAACTATAGTCGATTTTACCCCTAATATTATCAACTTTTGGGCAAAAAACCGACAATATTTTCGCCATAGTGACTGGTTCTCGCTCTTGTCTTTAACCTTTTTCTCCCTTGTGGTTCTCAGGGTTTTTATACTTTTTTCTATGTTTATATTAAACACTTTTTCATATAGTTAGGCTAGATGCTCTATAGAGTTTGCCCATATAACTACTTATTAATAAAATATAATCTTTAAACTGAGCTACATCCCCACTCTTCTTCCGCTAACCAAATTTTTCTACACTTGTTGTAGTGAAAAATTTTTTAAGCAGTTTAAACACGACTAACCTCAGCAAAACTAATAACCAATCTATCAAAACAGTACTGGCCAACATTTCTGTGTCTTCATCTCCTTCATCTGACAAAATCTCGTCAAATTCTGAACACATTTGTCCGATTTCGCCATCTCTCCATTGTGAAAACATTACGAAGCAAGATCGCAACATCATCTCTTCCGATCAAGTTCAAACTTTGTCAGAACCTTCCTCTCCGCCCCAAAAGCACGCTGAATTTTTTTCATTGGGTGTTAAAAGGCAGTTTTCATCGCTTTCACCACCTCTTTTTCAAGCCGATTTATTTTCACTTAAAAAAACGTCGACCAGCTACTCACACCTCAAGCCAACCAAACTACAGACACCACCAGCCTTCAGTTTGGATTTTTCACCAGCTACTGCTCCCACTACCACCAAAATGACCGGTATTGTTGATCAATCAGCATTACAACCATTCATGCAAGAGGTCAATCAGCGTTTGAGTCGACTTGAAGACGCTTATAGCGAAATCTTTCGACTGCAAAAGGCTCTTGCAGAATCTGAATCTGCTCGCCGAGCTCTCGAAGCTCAAGTTGCCTCTCTTTTGGCCCCTAAAAAGGCTAAAATCACCGCCAAGGCTGTTACTCTTCCTCTTCCTTCTTCTGGTGCTGCTGTTGTTGGTAAGTCAACAGCTAGCTATGCTTCTGTTGCTGCCACCAATGTGTGCAGCAAGAAACCAAAAAAGAAGACTTTGCTTCCACCACCTCGCCGTGCTGCCGCCACAATTGCTCGCCTCTTTGGCCCTAACACTGGTATCCCTCCAGGATATCAGTTTGTGTACTACTCTACCTCTGTTCGCCGTCCGTTGAAAGAACTGCGTCAGTCCCTTCAGGCCATTGGCTTGAACAACTCTCGCATTCTGGATATACAATATCCTACAAGTCGTGTTGTTTCGTTCCTGTTGCATAACGACTATACACTTGAATTTACTACAGCTATGCATGCCAATGGCCGTGGTGGTTCCCCTTGCCTGGATTTTGATCCTTACGACCCTGCCAACCTCAAGGATCCCAAGTTTGCTTCTCTTTCTGGTGACTTGCGAGTCCAAAAGGCTCGCGAGGTTGAAAACCTTCGTTGTCTCCGTGCTGTCTCGTTTGTCCGTCGTCCGCTTCGTGTCTCTGTTGCTCGTTCGTTTCTTGAAAAAGAGCGAATAAACCAAAAGCAATTCGATTCCATTTTGGCTGAAGAACTCGCTGCCCGCTCTGCTTCTTCTCCTCCTGGTCCCACCAGCTCCTCCTCAAGTCCACCCTCTGATGAAAAGAGGTTAGCAAGGAAACAGCGCTTGTGCTATCTAAGCTATCTCCTTCATCATGACAAGGAAACTGCGTCTCTGTTGTCTCGCGTCCCCTCTCCGACTGTCTCTCAAGTGGAAGAAGCGGAGATGATGACCGAGTAATTCCCCCGTTTTTTCTCTCGCTCGCCGCTTTGGTCGTTTTCCTTTCTCTCTCTCTCTCTCTCTCTCTCTCTTGATCTTTCTTTTCTTCTGGTCCTAGTACCCTTTCCAACGCTGTTTGCTTTTGCTTCTTGTTCTCTCCTTTTTTTCTTGCTTTTTTTGTGGATTCCCGGATGTTGGTGTATGTCTTTTGGTTTGGCTGCGGTGTGTCTGTCGAGGTGTTCCCCATGTGAACAGTTCCCACCCCCAATCTTCTGCTGCTTCTCATCTTTCATCTTTTTTATGTTCTTCTTTTCTTTCCCGTAGTTTTTTGTTGTCTTTTTATAGTTTGGTCTAAACCTCCATTAGGAGCTTAGGATTTATTGTACAACCTATAATATAGACTTTTTGCTGCTTTGCTCCTGGTATTGCAACTAAATGCTCCATAGAGCGAATGCATATAGAATACTATCAATAAACAAAATCTTTAAACTGAGCTACATCCCCCACTCTTCTTTCGCTTTTGAAAACTTTTTTCAAAAATCCACTTTTTCAAAGCCGAATATCTCAACAACTACTATACATCCATCTATAAAAATTGCACATCCATCTTCGCCTCGCCAAGTACTATCTGCAGTTTTTTTTTCAGAACATTCCATCAAGTTTTCGACATCTTGAAGTTTTCTCCATTTCGAAATGTCCAATGTTCAACATGCATCTGAGCCATCTGGCCTAATTGACCAAATGCAATTGCAGCAAATGGTCTTTTCTGTCGTTCAACAAGTGCAACAACACCAAACTGTTTTTCAAGAGCTTCAAGCTTTGAAAGACACAATTCAAACCCTACAGTCAGAAAAACAAGCCCTTGCTGATGAAAACCAGCAATTACGTACCGAGATCTCAAAGCTAATGTCCAAAATCTCAAATCCCATTGCCAATGTCGATCAGCCATTGGTTAATTCTCAAGTCTCCCCTGAAGTAAAAGTGGCTAAACCCACATTTGCTTCTGTTGCCGCTGCTCCTACTCGCCAAAAGAGTAAGAATTCTGGTTCTGTTTCGCTTAAGAAACGCATTGCTGCAGCCCGTGTGTTCAAGACCGCAGAAGCCCAAGGCCCACAAGGTTTTACCTACGTGTATCTTGGCCGCTCTCGCAAGTTTGACCGTTTGGAAGTCCGGTCCCGTCTCCGTCGTGCTGGTGTTGACACTGGCCGTGTGATTGATGTCTGTTTCCCCGCCTCTGGTGTCATTGGTATCTTGTTACATACTCAGTATGTAGAAAAGTTCACTGAGCTTATGACTATTGCCGAAGCCGAATTTATCAAGGATTTTGATCCATTGGACCCTGCCCATTTAGCTGATCCACGCTATGACTCTCTTTCACTGGATGCTAGGGCTAATGAAATGGCCAAAATCGTTCACTCTCGATGCATCAATACATTGTCCTTTGTACGTCCCTTGCTCGTCTCCTCTGTTGGTCGCTCCTTTGTTGAGAAAGGATGGATGGATGATGAAACTCTTGACCATGTCATGGTGGATGCTCGTCGCCGGCTTGCTGAACAAGATCCTAAGAAGGCTGCTTTTGCCTTCCGTCGCTCTGGTAAAGACATCTCTGGTGATAGCGATACTGAAATGTCACAATAATGACATCTTCAGTCCCTCCTTTCATTTCTGCTACTCCTGTCACTCCTTTGAACAATCCTGTCCGCTCCTTCTCTCTTGCATTGTGGAATGCCAATGGTCTTCGGGTCACTACCATCCACGATGTACTCTCTCATGCTCTCTCTTGTGATATCCTCCTGATTACTGAAACTTGGCTTACCTCTGGGTTGATCCCTACCGATTGGTCTCAATATCATCTGTACGGTCAAACTGTCACTAATGCCAATGGACGCGGCTCAGGTGGTGTCACTGCTCTCATCTCTCCTCACTGTCCTTTTACTGTCTCTCAACTTCCGTCTTACAATGCATATACTCTGTCGATCAAGGTTGACAAAGTCAATGTGCATTGTGTCTACTTTCCACCCAGTCTCTCGCGTGATCTGGTGCTCTCTTCTCTGAATTCACTGCCTCTTCATTCTGATACTATTATCTGCGGTGACTTCAATGCACGCCTTGGTGATGTTACTGGTGATTCTGCAACAAATCCTCGTGGTCTAGCTCTACTTCCTTGGATTGAAGAGCGCAGTCTCTCAGTGTTGAACTCTTCCTTGGCGTATGGTATTGATACATACTGTACCTTCAGAAATGGTGCTGTGGCGAGCAGTATCATTGACTTGTTCTTGACCAACATTGGAGGTTCTGGTATGGTGTCTCCTTCTCTTTCTGTTGCTTCTGATCTCTCTTTGGGCTCTGATCATCGTTTGCTTCAGTTGGGGTTCGAGTACATTGCTGTTTCTGGTGGCTCTTCTGGTGTAGGTGACTCTTCGGTGCTGGCTCCTCGTAGGACATGGAACCTCAGTCGGCTGGCTGAGTCTGAGCCTTTGGCTCTGTTCCATACTCGGTTTCGGTGTCTGGTTGCTCCTTTGAAGGATATTCTTGCTGGTCTGGTTGGTTCTCCTCCGGATAGTCGTCCACCTATAGATTCACTCAATGCATCTCTGAATGAGTGTCTCTATCAGGCTATGGATGCATCCATTGGGTCTAAGGCTCCCCGTCCTGGTCATTGGAAGAAGTACTGGACTGCTGATCTGGAAGCTGCTGCTCGAGAACGCGATCGTCTCTATTGCCGTTGGCGTCATTCGTTTGGTGTTGACAAGGCTTATTACTGGCATCTCCATCTACAAGCCCACAAGTCGTTTCGTCGTGCTGTTGCTGCTGCCAAAAGGTTATCCTGGAAAAACTTTTGTGCTTCTCTGGAAAAGGATTTCACCAAAGCTACTGCAACCATGGCTCGTCTCAAGCGTCGCAAAGAATCTACTGCTACATATAGCCACCCAGATGGTCCCCAAGCCTCTGTGGATACAATGGCTAGTCACTTGGCTTCCGTATATGATGGTTCTCTGTTGGTTACTGCTTCTCGACCTTCTTTTGATTCTGACTTTGCTCTTGAAACACCATACATGGTTGATGATGAGGTTGCCGATAGCTTGTTCTCCGTGGAGGAATTGGTCTTTCACATCAAGAAGCTTCCAAATCGCAAAGCTCCTGGTCCGGATCACATCAAGGCTGAAATGCTCAAAGCTGTTGCTGAACTTCTGGCTCCTGTACTCTCTCTGCTGTTTCTGGTATGCTTCCAATGGAGTTATACACCGTTGATCTGGCGTCAGGCTCAAGTGTTTCCGATCTTCAAGAAAGGTGATGCAGATGATCCAGCCAACTATAGACCCATCTCCTTGACCTCTGTTATGCGAAAACTCTTTGAGATATCGTTATCTTCATGTCTGTATGAGCACTCTCCGGCTTTGGATCTTGCACAAGGTGGTTTCCGTCCTCAGCGTAGTCCTCTGGATCAAGCCCTCTGCTTGCATGACTTGATGCATGACTACTTCTTGGCCCACCATCACTACCCTGTGGTGGCTTTCTTGGATATCAAAGCTGCATATGATACTGTGGATCGACGCGTTATTTGGGATGCTCTTGCCAACTCTTCTCTGCCTCGTGCTGTTCTTGGTTTGCTAGTCAACTTGTTTGACGATGTATCTATTTCAGTATTGATCAACAACCATTCTTCGGCTGCATTTGCACCTGCTACTGGGGTTCTCCAAGGCTCGGTGTTAAGTCCACACCTGTACTCCTTGTACATTAACTCTCTGCCTGGTTTACTGCGCTCAACTGCCTCTGCTACTGCAAGTAAAGTGTCTCCGCCTGGTACCATGAGCTATGTTCCTGTCAACTGCCTCTTGTTTGCTGATGATGTGGCAATCTTTGGCTCGAAATATGAGGTGCAAGAAATGCTTGATTTGGCTGCTGACCATTCAAAATCTCTCGGTTACCGCTGGAATCCTACCAAGTGTGCTGTTCTGAACGCTCCTTCCGTGACATCTTCCACTTCAACAAATTTTAGATTGACTCTTTACGGGGTTGCTCTACCATCTGTTGACGAGTTCACTTATCTTGGCATGCCCTTTAGCAAGAAAGGTCTCTTTGGTCCCGGTATTCTGGCAAAACGATCTGGTGGTGCTATCAAGACTATGGCTCTCTTGAACTCTGTCGGTGTGAACCGGAATGGCTTTTCTCTGTTGCTCTGTGCTCGGTTGTATACAGCCTTTATTCGACCCAAGTTCGAATATGGGCTTGCCATCTCTCGACTGTCCGCTACTGACTTTACTGCCCTGGATCAGCTCCAGAATCGTCTTGTTGGTATGTTCGTTGGCTCTCGCTGGTTCAATGTTGCAAAGCATCTGACTTGTATCCCTTCGATGAAGCACCGCTACAACGTTCTTGTGACCAAGTATGCTTTGCGTTCTCAGTGGCTTCCTGATGACTGCCTGGTGTCCATGCTGAATTCAGGTGATTCTGGTATCCCGTATACTCGGCTGGAAAAGCTTCTAAAATGCAATCCCATGTATCTCGCACTCCCTAGTCCGGTTCCAACAGTCTCGCGTCTCCGCTCTTGGTTTTCACAATACTGGCAAAACTTGTTTGATGACCAAATGGCTGCTGCTGCTACATCTGGTAGATCTGTTCTCCTGCGTGCTTGTCGACCATGTACTTCTCGGCCTGATCCAATCTTGTATCTCCCAATGTCTCGCACTGCACGTAGTCGGTTGGTTCGATGGCGTCTTGGTAGGTTCACCAACCGTGATGAACTGTGTCCCTGTTTCTCTGGCTCCCGACTCTCTCGAGACCATTTTGTCTTTGATTGCCGCGGTATTGACCCAAGCCTGTTCTCTCAACTGCCTGATACCCCTCCGGATGTCAATGCCATCGATCATGCTCTCAATTGCTTGCCTACCAAAGCCTCTGCTGGTCCACCTCCTTTCTGGCCTGCTCTTCTTGAACTGCTCTATGTGATTGACACGCTGTGTCATCCTCTTGCCACACTTGTTCATGATCCAGATCCAGGTGATGCTTGGTTTGCTGCTACTCCTGCCATATAAACCTCTCCTTGGTTTATTGAGCCACTCTTTCTCTCTGTTCTATTGATGAACCAGCCTGTTTGTCTTTCAACTGCGCAGCCACGGTGGTAAGTGATTATCAAAGTTCCCAGCTGTTGGCCTGCCTTTTGGATCACTCAGAGCTGCAATAGTCTACTGGTTCTCTAACTTGTCTTCAACCTTTTTCTCCCTTGTGGGTCTCAGGGTTTTTTATACTTTTTTCTATGTTTACTTTAAACACTTTTCATATAGTTAGGCTAGATGCTCTATAGAGTTTGCCCATATAACTACTTATAAATAAAATATAATCTTTAAACTGAGCTACATCCCCCAAACTGAGCTACATCCCCTTTCGCTTTTGAAAACTTTTTTCAAAAATCCACTTTTTCAAAGCCGAATATCTCAACAACTACTATACATCCATCTATAAAAATTGCACATCCATCTTCGCCTCGCCAAGTACTATCTGCAGTTTTTTTTTTCAGAACATTCCATCAAGTTTTCGACATCTTGAATTTTTCTCCATTTCGAAATGTCCAATGTTCAACATGCATGTGAGCCATCTGGCTCAATGGACCAAATGCAACAGCCAATGCAGTTCCAGCAGCTACAGCAAATGGTGTTTTCACTTGTTCAGCAAGTGCAACAACATCAAACATTATTTGAAGAGCTCCAGACCTTGAAAAATGAGATTCTTGGACTCAAAACCGAAAACCAGGCTCTGGTTAATGAAAATAACCAACTTCGAGCACAACTCTCTGCTGCCACCGCTCGTAGTCCACCGCAGGATGTCGCTTCTCCCGCCCAGGAAAAAAATGGTGCCCGGTCTTTCGCTGCCATTGCTGCAGCCGCTGTAAAAAAGGACAGCCGCCCCTCTCGCCCTGCTGCCGTTTCCCTAAAGAAACGTATAGCCGCTGCTCGCGCCTTCAAAACCCTTGAGGCCCAGGGTCCTCAGGGTTTTACCTATGTTTATCTTGGTCGATCTCGCAAACTTGATCGTACTGAAGTCCGCTCTCGGTTACGTCGCGCTGGTGTTGACACTGGTCGTGTGTTAGATGTCTGTTTCCCTGCTACTGGTGTCCTTGGTGTCCTGATACATACGCAGTATGTTGAAAAGTTTACCGAGCTTATGACTACGGCTGAAGCTGAGTTCATTAAGGATTTTGATCCTTTAAACCCAGCCCATCTTGCTGACCCCAAGTATGCTTCTCTCTCAGCCAATGCTCGTGAAAACGAGATGGCTAACCTCGTTCACTCTCGCTGTATCAGCACTCTGGCGTTCATTCGACCAGTGATGGTCCCTTCTGTTGGTCGATCCTTTGTGGAACTTGGATGGATTGATGATGGTGATCTTGATCAAGCCATTAAGGAAGCTCGCTCTCGTCTTGCCGAAAAGGATCCCAAGAAGGCTGCTTTTGCATTCCGTAGTTCTGGTGCTTTGCCATCTGGTGAAGACGTTACCGGTGATAGCGATACTGAAATGTCACAATAATGACATCTTCAGTCCCTCCTTTCACTCCTTCTGATACCCCCGTCCGCTCCTTTTCTCTTGCATTGTGGAATGCCAATGGCCTTCGGGTCACTACCATCCATGATGTACTCTCTCATGCTCTCTCTTGTGATATCCTCCTGATTACTGAAACTTGGCTTACCTCTGGGTTGATCCCTACCGATTGGTCTCAATATCATCTGTACGGTCAAACTGTCACTAATGCCAATGGACGTGGCTCAGGTGGTGTCACTGCTCTCATCTCTCCTCACTGTCCTTTTACTGTCTCTCAACTTCCGTCTTACAATGCATATACTCTGTCGATCAAGGTTGACAAAGTCAATGTGCATTGTGTCTACTTTCCACCCAGTCTCTCTCGTGATCTGGTGCTCTCTTCTCTCAACTCACTGCCTCTTCACACTGATACTATTATCTGCGGTGACTTCAATGCACGCCTTGGTGATGTTACTGGTGATTCTGCAACAAATCCTCGTGGTCTAGCTCTGCTTCCTTGGATTGAAGAGCGCAGTCTCTCAGTGTTGAACTCTTCCTTGGCGTATGGTATTGATACATACTGTACCTTCAGAAATGGTGCTGTGGCGAGCAGTATCATTGACTTGTTCTTGACCAACATTGGTGGTTCTGGTATGGTGTCTCCTTCTCTTTCTGTGGCATCCGATCTGTCTTTGGGCTCTGATCATCGGCTGCTTCAGTTGGGGTTCAAGTACATTGCTGTTTCTGGTGGCTCTTCTGGTGTAGGTGACTCTTCGGTGCTGGCTCCTCGTAGGACATGGAACCTCAGTCGGCTGGCTGAGTCTGAGCCTTTGGCTCTGTTCCATACTCGGTTTCGGTGTCTGGTTGCTCCTTTGAAGGATACTCTTGCTGGTCTGGTCGGTTCTCCTCCGGATGCTCGTCCATCTATAGATTCACTCAATGCATCTCTGAATGAGTGTCTCTACCAGGCGATGAATGAATCCATTGGGTCTAAGGCTCCCCGTCCTGGTCATTGGAAGAAGTACTGGACTGCTGATCTGGAAGCTGCTGCTCGAGAACGTGATCGCCTCTATTGCCGTTGGCGTCATTCATTTGGTGTTGACAAGGCTTATTACTGGCATCTTCATCTGCAAGCTCACAAGTCGTTTCGTCGTGCTGTTGCTGCTGCAAAAAGACTCTCCTGGAAGAACTTTTGCATGTCACTCCAAAAGGACTTTGCCAAGGCCACTGCTACCATGTCTAGACTGAAACGCCGGAAAGAAACCTCTGCTACGTATGCTCATCCTGATGGCCCTCAAGCATCAGTCGATTCTATGGCTACACACCTGGCTACAGTGTATGATGGTTCTCTTTTGTCGACTGCTTCTCGTCCCCTGGCTGCTCCTGACTTTGGTTTAGAAGTGCCTTTCCTGGTGTCTGATGAAGAAGTGTCTTGGATTTTCTCGGTGGAAACCTTGGTTGAGCATATCAAACAGTTGCCGAACCGCAAAGCTCCTGGTCCTGATCATCTAAAAGCTGAAATGCTCAAGGCTGCTGGTGATTTACTTGCTCCTGTTCTCTCTTTGCTATTCCAGGTTTGTTACCAATGGTGCTATACACCGGTTCTATGGCGTCAAGCCCAGGTTTTTCCTATCTTCAAGAAAGGTGATGCTTCTGATCCTGCCAACTACAGGCCAATTTCTTTGACTTCGGTGATGCGTAAGTTGTTTGAGATTACCATTGCACAAAGCGTCTATGACCATTCGCCTTCTCTAGATCTCGCACAAGGTGGCTTCCGTCCCATGCGTAGTCCCCTCGATCAAGCCCTCTGTCTGCACGACCTGATGCACAACTACTTCTTGGTTCATCACCACTATCCTGTTGTTGCTTTTCTGGATATTAAGGCTGCCTATGACACTGTTGATCGACGTGTGATCTGGAATGCTCTTGAGAACTCATCTCTGCCTCGTCCTCTCCTTGGTCTGCTAGTCAATCTATTTGATGATGTATCCATCTCCGTGTTGATTGCCAACCACATCTCTTCCTCTTTCTCTCCTGCCACTGGTGTACTCCAAGGTTCGGTGTTGAGTCCTCACTTGTATTCTTTATACATCAACTCCTTGCCCGAGCTCCTTCGGTCTGAAGCTTCGGATACTACTGCTGTGGTGTCTCCTCCTGGATCTGCTGAGGCTGTGGTCATTAACTGTCTTCTGTTTGCCGACGATGTGGCGATCTTTGGTTCCAAACATGAGGTGCAAAATATGTTGAATCTAGCTGCTGACCATTCAAGAGTACTGGGCTATCGTTGGAATCCAACCAAGTGTGCTGTCCTGAACGCTCCTTCTGTGACCTCCTCTACGTCTACCAACTTTAGACTGAGTCTCTATGATGTTCCTCTGCCTGCAGTGAATGAGTTCACGTATCTTGGTATGCCATTCAACAAGAAAGGTCTTGATGGTCCGGGTATCTTGGCTAAACGGTCTGGTGGTGCAGTCAAAACCATGGCTCTACTGAATTCGGTTGGTGTCAACCGCAATGGCTTCTCTCTCTTGCTCTGTTCTCGGTTATATACTACCTTCATTCGGCCCAAGTTTGAGTACGGTCTTGCTATATCTAGGCTCTCTGCTGCTGACTTTACTGCTTTGGATAACCTTCAGAACCGGTTAGTTGGTATGTTTGTTGGCTCCCGATGGTTCAATGTCACGAAGCACATCACTTGTATCCCTTCCATGAAGCATCGGTACAATGTCCTGGTTACCAAGTATGCCCTACGATCGCAATGGCTTCCTGATGATTGCTTGATATCATTGCTGAACTCTTCTCGAGACAATTCTCCTTCTGGTCTTGGCTACACTCGATTGAACAAGCTTCTATACCTCAATCCTATGTATATGGCATTGCCCAATCCTGTACCTACAGCCTCTCGTCTCAAGTCCTGGTTCTCTGGCTACTGGCAAGATCTCTTTGACAAGCAAATGGCTGCTGCTGCTCACACTGGTAAATCGGTTCTTTTGCGTGCTTGTCGGCCCTCTACTTCAAAGCCTGATCCAATACTGTACCTGCCTATGACTCGCGCTGCTCGCAGTCGTCTTGTTCGATGGCGGTTAGGCCGTTTCGCTAACCGTGATGAATTGTGTCCTTGTTTCACTGGTTGCCGGCTCTCTCGAGATCACTTTGTGTTCAATTGCCGTGGCATTGATCCTCGCCTTCTGTGCCAATTACCTGCTGCTCCGCCAGATGTCAATCGCATTGATCATGCCCTGAACTTGTTGCCCTTGAAAGCATCCAATGGTCCACCGCCTTTCTGGTCTGCACTCCTTGAGGTTCTCTATGTGATTGACACGCTGTGTCATCCTCTTGCTGCTATCGCTCCAGATCCAGATCCTGGTGATGCCTGGTTTGCTGCTACTCCTACTATATAAACCTCCCCTTGGTTTATTGAGCCACTCTTTCTCTCTGTTCTATTGATGAACCAGCCTGTTTGTCTTTCAACTGCGCAGCCACGGTGGTAAGTGATTATCAAAGTTCCCAGCTGTTGGCTTGCCTTTTGGATCACTCAGAGCTGCAATAGTCTACTGGTTCTCTCTCTTGTCTTCAACCTTTTTCTCCCTTGTGGGCCTCAGGGTTTTTTATACTTTTTGCTATGTTTATTTTAAACACTTTTCATATAGTTAGGCTAGATGCTCTATAGAGTTTGCCCATATAACTACTTATAAATAAAATATAATCTTTAAACTGAGCTACATCCCCGTGGCTCTTCTGGTGTAGGTGACTCTTCGGTGCTGGCTCCTCGTAGGACATGGAACCTCAGTCGGCTGGCTGAGTCTGAGCCTTTGGCTCTGTTCCATACTCGGTTTCGGTGTCTGGTTGCTCCTTTGAAGGATACTCTTGCGGGTCTGGTTGGTTCTCCTCCGGATAGTCGTCCACCTATAGATTCACTCAATACATCTCTGAATGAGTGTCTCTATCAGGCGATGGATGAATCCATTGGGTCTAAGGCTCCCCGTCCTGGTCATTGGAAGAAGTACTGGACTGCTGATCTGGAAGCTGCTGCTCGAGAACGTGATCGCCTCTATTGCCGTTGGCGTCATTCATTTGGTGTTGACAAGGCTTACTACTGGCATCTCCATCTGCAAGCTCACAAGTCGTTTCGTCGTGCTGTTGCTGCTGCAAAAAGACTCTCCTGGAAGAACTTTTGCATGTCACTCCAAAAAGACTTTGCCAAGGCCACTGCTACCATGTCTAGGCTGAAACGCCGGAAAGAAACCTCTGCTACGTATGCTCATCCTGATGGCCCTCAAGCATCAGTCGATTCTATGGCTACACACCTGGCTACAGTGTATGATGGTTCTCTTTTGTCGACTGCTTCTCGTCCCCTGTGTGGTGAAATAGCCACATAATTGAAGTACAGACAGACTAGAGGCCTGTGCGCCCTAGCTGTAGCACATACATACTAAAGCATCATTGATTACCTTATACAGCGATACAGTCCTTAAACAGAGATACGTCCTTCTTATACTTCTTATATGAACACAAGTAAATAACCTTCAGTCACAATTCAACGAGTATAAATACAAGCTAGAAAAACTAGTTAGAAATAACTAATCACATTTAAGTTGAATAAACTATAACCAAGTTATAATCGACTTACTACCTGCTTTTATTTTTAATTTTACCGCACCCTGGCTGCTCCTGACTTTGGTTTAGAAGTGCCTTTCCTGGTGTCTGATGAAGAAGTGTCTTGGATTTTCTCGGTGGACACCTTGATTGAGCGTATCAAACAGTTGCCGAATCGCAAAGCTCCTGGTCCTGATCATCTAAAAGCTGAAATGCTCAAGGCTGCTGGTGATTTACTTGCTCCTGTTCTCTCTTTGCTATTCCAGGTTTGTTACCAATGGTGCTATACACCGGTTCTATGGCGTCAAGCCCAGGTTTTTCCTATCTTCAAGAAAGGTGATGCTTCTGATCCTGCCAACTACAGGCCAATTTCTTTGACTTCGGTGATGCGTAAGTTGTTTGAGATTACCATTGCACAAAGCGTCTATGACCATTCGCCTTCTCTAGATCTCGCACAAGGTGGCTTCCGTCCCATGCGTAGTCCTCTGGATCAAGCCCTCTGTCTGCACGACCTGATGCACAACTACTTCTTGGTTCATCACCACTATCCCGTTGTTGCTTTTCTGGATATTAAGGCTGCCTATGACACTGTTGATCGACGTGTGATCTGGAATGCTCTTGAGAACTCATCTCTGCCTCGTCCTCTCCTTGGTCTGCTGGTCAATCTATTTGATGATGTATCCATCTCCGTGTTGATTGCCAACCACATCTCTTCCTCTTTCTCTCCTGCCACTGGTGTACTCCAAGGTTCGGTGTTGAGTCCTCACTTGTATTCTTTATACATCAACTCCTTGCCTGAGCTCCTTCGGTCTGAAGCTTCGGATACTACTGCTGTGGTGTCTCCTCCTGGATCTGCTGAGGCTGTGGCCATTAACTGTCTTCTGTTTGCCGACGATGTGGCGATCTTTGGCTCCAAACATGAGGTGCAAAATATGTTGAACCTAGCTGCTGACCATTCAAGAGTACTGGGCTATCGTTGGAATCCAACCAAGTGTGCTGTCCTGAACGCTCCTTCTGTGACCTCCTCTACGTCTACCAACTTTAGACTGAGTCTCTATGATGTTCCTCTGCCTGCAGTGAACGAGTTCACGTATCTTGGTATGCCATTCAACAAAAAAGGTCTTGATGGTCCGGGTATCTTGGCTAAACGGTCTGGTGGTGCAGTCAAAACCATGGCTCTACTGAATTCGGTTGGTGTCAACCGCAATGGCTTCTCTCTCTTGCTCTGTTCTCGGTTATATACTACCTTCATTCGGCCCAAGTTTGAGTACGGTCTTGCTATATCTAGGCTCTCTGCTGCTGACTTTACTGCTTTGGATAACCTTCAGAACCGGTTAGTTGGTATGTTTGTTGGCTCCCGATGGTTCAATGTCACGAAGCACATCACTTGTATCCCTTCCATGAAGCATCGGTACAATGTCCTGGTTACCAAGTATGCCCTACGATCGCAATGGCTTCCTGATGATTGCTTGATATCATTGCTGAACTCTTCTCGAGACAATTCTCCTTCTGGTCTTGGCTACACTCGATTGAACAAGCTTCTATACCTCAATCCTATGTATATGGCATTGCCCAATCCTGTACCTACAGCCTCTCGTCTCAAGTCCTGGTTCTCTGGCTACTGGCAAGATCTCTTTGACAAGCAAATGGCTGCTGCTGCTCACACTGGTAAATCGGTTCTTTTGCGTGCTTGTCGGCCCTCTACTTCAAAGCCTGATCCAATACTGTACCTGCCTATGACTCGCGCTGCTCGCAGTCGTCTTGTTCGATGGCGGTTAGGCCGTTTCGCTAACCGTGATGAATTGTGTCCTTGTTTCACTGGTTGCCGGCTCTCTCGAGATCACTTTGTGTTCAATTGCCGTGGCATTGATCCTCGCCTTCTGTGCCAATTACCTGCAGCTCCGCCAGATGTCAATCGCATTGATCATGCCCTGAACTTGTTGCCCTTGAAAGCATCCAATGGTCCACCGCCTTTCTGGTCTGCACTCCTTGAGGTTCTCTATGTGATTGACACGCTGTGTCATCCTCTTGCTGCTATCGCTCCAGATCCAGATCCTGGTGATGCCTGGTTTGCTGCTACTCGTACTATATAAACCTCTCCTTGGTTTATTGAGCCTCTCTTTCTCTCTGTTCTATTGATGAACCAGCCTGTTTGTCTTTCAACTGCGCAGTCACGGTGGTAAGTGATTATCAAAGTTCCCAGCTGTTGGCTTGCCTTTTGGATCACTCAGAGCTGCAATAGTCTACTGGTTCTCGCTCTTGTCTTCAACCTTTTCTCCCTTGTAAGCCGCGTCATACATGTCTTCACGAGGCTTCCATTGATGTTCACCTCTCAATTGAAGGAAAGGAAGACCAGCAGGTACAATCGCAGGGCGATGGGAAGCAGAGACAGGACCCGAAGCGGATGAGGATTCATCCATAATCTTAAGGTAAGAGTTTTGTGCCTGTTTAAAGTGGGCTAGCTTCTCTTCAGCAGACTTGTAGGCCACATACGCCTCGTTGGCAGCAGGAGAGTTGGGATCTTGACGAACCAAAGCAGCCAAACGAGTGAATAGCATCCTAGAGTTATCAGTTAGAGCTTGAACCACATCTGAGGCATCATCAGGAGGCGAATCAATAGTTGATTGATCCTCAGGGAAGGCTTGTCCAACTTCACCAATGGGACCAGAAATGACACCATCCATGGTAGAGACACCAGAATCAGTGACAGGGGCTTGAGCAGACATAGTAAGTGTAATAAAGCGTTGAATTCAAAAAGTAAAATGTTGTGTTTGCACAGTGAAATAATAAAGAAGACTAAAAAGAGTACTTTTTGAGACTGTGCTTTATTAACAAAAATGACTTCTGCGTTTGCTTTGAGAAGGTGCTCCGTGCACATGTTCAAGACTTGGATGCCAATTGGGAGCGCTTGTTGCCTATGTGCTTGAACAATGAGCAAAACTCTTGGTTTGAAGAAGCTCTATTGTCTAAGGGTATGTCTTGGTCTGCTGCTCGTTCTTCCTTGTTGGATCATTTTGATACTCCATATCGTAAGTTCTTGTTGATGGCCAAAGTTGGTTCCATACGTCAAGAAAGGTATGAAACCAACCGTGAATATGCAAGCCGGTTCCAAAAGTTGCGTCGTGAAGCTGGTATGGAAGACAACACGCAGCTAGCTGTCACTTTCTTTGTGTCTCTGCGTGAGGAGGTTCGTGGCCGGTCCCAACAGGCTATTGCTTGTCACTTTGGCAAGAAATTACCTAACTCCATTGCTGAGCTCATTGATTTGGTGATCGCTTCAGGTGATGACTCGTCTTTCTTGTCATTGAATGGCAAACGTCCCCGAGTGGACTCTGACTCTGGTTCTTTGGACAACACTACACCTAATAAGGCCAATTATAAGGTCAATAAAGGTTTTATTCCGTCTCCTTCTCATAAGAATAGCAAGTTTCATGGTCGGGGATCTGGTTCTGGTTCTAATTCTGGTTCCAATAATAAACTCTGCCATTATTGTAAGCGAGTATGGAACCATGGACATCGCTGTAACGAATTTATAGAGGCTAAGAGTCATGTGAACTCTGGTGAACCTCGTTTCCAGCCCATAAGTCGCATGTCTGAGCGAACAAACGCTGGAAATATCGATATTAGTGAACAAGTTAATTCGCAGTTAAATCGGTGTGCCTTAGAATGTAAGTATTCATCTAAAAATACAATAACTAAGGATTTCAAAAATATTAACGATTCTATTACGTTTCCCATTCTCGTCATTAGAAGGAACTACATACCGGAACGTCTGGTGTCTATACTAGATACGGGTGCAAATCATAGCGCTATTAATAAAGACGTTGTAAAAAAATTAAACCTACCTATACTTCCTATTTTAAATGATGACATCAAGCATATTAAATTAGCTGACTCTAAATCTACTGTAAAAAGAATTGGCACTACAGAAGTCACCTTAAGATGCAATAACAAAACACTTACTCGTAAACTGGAAGTTATGGAACTTACAAATAATTACGATTTAAGTATTGGCATTGACTTAATGACTTCTTTTGGAATTGGTATAACTGGACTTCCTATAAAGTATGATGAATCCAATTCTGAACATAATAAACTTGACTCCATAAGACGATATAACAATGACAGTGAATTGTTAGAACAAGTCAAACAAGAACTCAATGAGCTTGGCGATAATCCTACTGGAACCACAGAGGAATATGAACAAGCAATGAGTTATATTCAACCTTTCATAGCAGCAAATGAGGAAAGAACAAAAGGAAAGTTCTGCACTATTCCCGAAAGCGTGGTATACATTAATACACCACCTAACGTAACTGCTTATCGTAAGCCATATCCTGTACCAATTACATATCATGAAGTTGTAGATAAGCAAATAAATGAATGGTTGAATGAAGGTTTTATAAAACGTGCTACTGGTCATTCTGAATGGAATTGTCCTATAACAGTAGTTCCAAAAACCAATGGTAAAGGCGAAATAACAGGACATCGAGTCTGTCATGATCCTAGACACGTTAATGCACTATTGCAATCGATTGATCGTATGCCATTACCTATTATCAATGAATTATTTGAAGAGCTTAAAGGAGCATCCATTTACAGTACTTTGGATCTGAAGTCTGCTTTCAATTCATTATTGCTATATCCTGATCATGCACATAAACTTAATTTCACTTGGCGTGGAATTCAGTATACTCCAATCGGCACTGTGTTTGGTGTTAAGCATGTATCAAGTGTCATGCAAAGGACAATGAGTATTGCTCTTGAAGGTATGCCATTCGCTAGATGCTTTGTAGATGATGTAGTAATTAAAAGTAACTCTATCGAGGAACATAAGCATCACTTAAGCCTAGTAATTAATAAATTGACAGAAGTCAATCTTAAACTGCAACCCAAAAAATGTAAGTTTTTCCAGAATAAGATCAATTTACTAGGTTTCACGATTGCTCCTCGTGGCATATCGATGGATCGTCGCAAGTTGATCAACGTTCTCGAGTTTCCTCGTCCACGTACTGGTAAAGACATCATGAGATACACTGGATTGATTTCTTATCTGAGATCTGTAATTCCAAAGGTATCCACTTTAATGGCTCCTCTTGATGCATTACGCAATGAAAAATCACTGGATAAGATCTGGAATATTACACATGAAAATGCTTTTAACAATCTAAAGAAAGCTTTATTAAATGATACAGTGATTTCATATCCTGACTTAAATCATCCTTTCTGTGTAGCTACGGATGCATCCAACGTAGGAGTAGGTGCTGTCCTTTACCAGATCATAAACGGTGAAATCAAATACCTATCGATGATGGCTAAAAGCCTTTCCTCAAGTGAACGCAATTATTCCGCTACTAAACGTGAATTACTGGCTGTTGTGTATGCTTTGCAAAAATTCCATAAATACTTGTGGGGTAACCATTTCACTCTGTATACGGATCATAAGGCATTAACTTACTTACACACACAAAAAATCGCCAATGCTATGATGATAAATTGGTTAGATATTATATTACAATATGATTTTAAAGTCGTTCATTTGCCAGGCATCGACAATATTTTACCTGACACACTATCCAGACTCTTCGAATCTGAGCATCCTGAAAATGAACTGGGAGGGGATAAAGCACTATATAATAAGAGCGCTACGATCGATAACCTACCCAGTGATGACAGCGGTGAATATATGACACCCGCGGATCCAGAAGAACGCAAGTTGCTCCTAATGAGAGAACACTTAAAGGGTCATTTTGCTTCTGATGCAATCTATTATGGATTAAAACGTAAAGGCATATACTGGGCTAACCTGAAAAATGAAGCTATTGAACTAGTAAAGTCTTGCGTCCAGTGTCAGCAATTTAATATTGTAAAAAAGGGCTACAATCCATTAAGACCCATAACAGCATCATTGCCAGGTGATAGCTGGGGTATTGATTTAGCTGGACCATTTAAAACATCGATTCAAGGTAACAACTACCTGTTGATAATGGTCGACATAGCTACTCGTTACTGCGTATTAAAACCCATTCCTGATAAGTCTTCCTTATCTATTGTCAAAGAATTAGTAAACCTCATGGAGGGATATCTTTTTTTATATGAATTTAATATATATATTAGTAGAAAACATAAATATAATGTTGTTTTTTCATGCATAATGGAACAGTTGCCTTCTTGATAATGTTTATTATACAGAATAATCATTTTAATTTATAAAAAAGGTTATAAAGATATAAAAACTATGGATATATTAAAAAGTTTAAATATATATAGAAAAGATAAAAATGATGTAATGTCTGTATATATCCGTCTACTATAATAATAATAACAGATTATTACTAATTTTTTTCTCTAATATACAAAAATTGAATTTTCTAACTAATAAAAATGGAAACTATTAATATTAAATATAATTTACTAAGAGAATATCAAACTTTAACAAATGAATATTGGAAATTTTTAAATTATGGTTTGCCAATTATTAATCAAAAAAAAATATCATACAAAAAGGCCAATTCCTATTAATAAAATCAAGGAAATTAAAAAGGTTTTATTTGAGAAGTTGGGAATTATACCAGTTTATTTCTTTTTAGTTACATTGTTTGGTGATGGAAACTATAGAGGATATAGTTTATATGTGGAGCCAATAATAAATAATTCAGAATTAAATGATTTTAACTTTGTATATCTTATTAGAAAAGATAAAAATATAAATTTAGATGATGTTGAATTAAATTATAATGATCAATTTGGTAGTTTTAGATCAAAAATGGAGAAAGTTTTTTCTGATATTGGATTCATATTTCAGAGATTAAATAATAAAAAATCATTTTTAACATCTAATATAAATATATATAATATACAATTAAAAATTGCATCTGTACTTCTAAATATTAAAAGATATGTAAAATGGACATGTTTATGTAACATTATAAATCATGTGATTTATAATTGTGTAACCAAACATTAATTGTTTTAAATAGAAAATAATAAAAATATAAAACACTTTTTAAAAAGTGTTCTAAATTGTTTTAAGAAGAAAATATAAATTATTAAAAAATGTTGACATGAATGGCAACTTTTTAATTTTTATTATTTTCAAATGACAAACAATTTGATAATATTTTTTATATTTTCAGAAAGACAAACAATTAAATAATATAGAACATTACAGTTTTCAATCAAATTGGATGAATGATAACTTTGATTTCGAATATAAAAATAATTTAACTAGTAATATAGATAGCTATAGTGCACCTCCAAAATTAAATGATAGAATAAATAATTTAGATAAAATGAAATTGTTACAACATCAATTTTTAGGATTACAATTATCAAATGTTATAAATGATTTAATAATAATATGGATTTAGAGATAGTTGTAAATGATGATGAAAATATTTATGAGATTGATATTATTTTAGATCATAAAGGATTAGTAGTTGAAGATAGTTTTTATCTCATAAAATGGAAAAATTACGATAATAGTGAAAATTCTTGGATACATTATACTAAATTTAATACTTTTGAATGTATTAATGCTTATTGGAACAGTAAATAAGTAATATTTTCGGAATAAATATCAATGTTGAAAAAAATATTACAATATTAAATACAACTTTATTTAAAATCCCATATTTCTTTAATACTAATATAACCTTTTCTGAGAAACCATGATTTGAAATATGTTTTTCTAATTTCTTCTGTACTTTTCAATGTTGTTTTTATAACTAAATTTGCATGTACATTTGTATTATTATCACAAAAATCATAAAATGGACCACTATATAAAATATCTTCAATATTCTTAATGTTTTTAATCCAAAATAATATTTTCTTGCTTAAAATTTCAAATTTTTTTCCATTAACGTCTTTTTTTTCAGGATCGAGTGTCAATACAACAGCGTAATAATGATATGTCATTGTAAAAAGATTAAATGTTTTTTTTTGTAAATATATAATAGAATATGTCAATATTTATATTTTTTTTACAAGATATTTTTAGAAATACCAAGAAATTTATTTTTGTAATGTTCATGTGATTATTTTTAATTAATATAACAACTTTGTATTCCCTATGCCCTATAGAAGAGGGATATCTTTTTTTATATGAATTTAATATATATATTAGTAGAAAACATAAATATAATGTTGTTTTTTCATGCATAATGGAACAGTTGCCTTCTTGATAATGTTTATTATACAGAATAATCATTTTAATTTATAAAAAAGGTTATAAAGATATAAAAACTATGGATATATTAAAAAGTTTAAATATATATAGAAAAGATAAAAATGATGTAATGTCTGTATATATCCGTCATGGTAACGTTTGGTATACCTCGAATAATCCAATCTGATAATGGAACAGAGTTTGTAAACGAAATGATGTCTTTATTAGCCGAGCATTCTGGTTTCGAGCATAGACTCATAAGTGCATACCATCCAAGGGCAAATGGCGTTAGTGAACGTTGGGTACAAAGTAGCGTAAATACTATAAAAAAACAAGTGAATGGTATGAATGCTGACTGGGATCTTTATGTTGGACCCACACAATTGTATTTAAATACTAAATACAATGAAAGAACTAAAACACCACCATTCACTTTAATGTTTGGTAGAAACGCAAATGACTTTGAAGATTTCAGTAAAGAAAAAGATAACGCAACGCGAAAGAAAATAAATAATGACCTTCAAGAAAAAGTCAAAATGATGACGGAAATAGTATTTCCTGCCATCTATGAGCGTACCAAACTAGTTACACAAAAGCAAAAAGAATCTTTTGACAAAACTCACAAGCTCATTGACATTCCAGTTGGTTCTGAAGTAATGGTCAAAGTGCTTCAAAAGAATAACAAGTTAGATCCCAATTATATTGGAACTTATAAAGTACTTAGAATAACCAAAGGCGGATCTTATGTACTACAAAATGAAAAAGGTCAGATAGAACCACGTAACTATCCACCTTCATTACTAAAACTTGTTAACGGTGATCCCATCAAATCCAATGATAAATTCTTCGATGTCGAAGCCATCATTGCCCATAAAAAAGTAAATGGCCAATATCTTTATAATGTAAGATGGAAAGACTATACTGAAGAAGATGATACTTGGGAACCCAGTGAGAGTTTTGTTGATCCTAGATTCATTAAAGAATACTGGAAACGTATTGGTGTAATACCAGAGGATTTCTCTTGGAAACAAAAGTACAAGAATGATGTTATTAATAGAGGAATGATTCTGTAAATATGAAATTATATATACATTTGGATTTAATGTTAATTTTTGGAATTAAAAAACAATAAAATTATTATATTTATCCTCCCTATGATTAAGTTACCAAAAACTTAGTCATGCTTTTTTTAATTAATTTTTTGGAAGAAAAAAAAATTATGAAATATTGATTACCATGAGATATTTCACCTTATTATTATTTTTAAAATTTTAGAATATTAGAACAATCCTCATAAATCTCCAAAATTACTATCAGGCAAACGAGAAATACCATCCACTTCTTATAATACTAGTTACCCTAATTCTCAATTAAATATGCATAAAAGCAGCAGTAATTACAAGGTAACAAGTAATAAAAGATTTAGACGGTATTAATCATACCTGGGAGGGGATAATGTTATAGAATAGAGACTATTGTATGAATAATAACTTATTCATTATCAATCTCATCTTTACGGAAGCACTTATGAGTTGATATGCTTAAGATTCATGTCTCAGATGGATATATATCTAGAACATAGACCTATAACATAACATCTTCTTAAATCCTCTTCACCACACTTAGATAGACGATTAGTATAAATAGGTTCAGTTTAGACATAGTTATAGGATCTTCATCTTTATATTCATCTTTGTTAATAAAGCACAGTCTCAAAAAGTACTCTTTTTAGTCTTCTTTATTATTTCACTGTGCAAACACAACAACTTCTCGGCCTGATCCAATCTTGTATCTCCCAATGTCTCGCACTGCACGTAGTCGGTTGGTTCGATGGCGTCTTGGTAGGTTCACCAACCGTGATGAACTGTGTCCCTGTTTCTCTGGCTCCCGACTCTCTCGAGACCATTTTGTCTTTGATTGCCGCGGTATTGACCCAAGCCTGTTCTCTCAACTGCCTGATACTCCTCCGGATGTCAATGCCATCGATCATGCTCTCAATTGCTTGCCTACCAAAGCCTCTGCTGGTCCACCTCCCTTCTGGCCTGCTCTTCTTGGACTGCTCTATGTGATTGACACGCTGTGTCATCCTCTTGCCACACTTGTTCATGATCCAGATCCAGGTGATGCTTGGTTTGCTGCTACTCCTGCCATATAAACCTCTCCTTGGTTTATTGAGCCACTCTTTCTCTCTGTTCTATTGATGAACCAGCCTGTTTGTCTTTCAACTGCGCAGCCACGGTGGTAAGTGATTATCAAAGTTCCCAGCTGTTGGCCTGCCTTTTGGATCACTCAGAGCTGCAATAGTCTACTGGTTCTCTTTCTTGTCTTCAACCTTTTTCTCCCTTGTGGGTCTCAGGGTTTTTTATACTTTTTTCTATGTTTACTTTAAACACTTTTCATATAGTTAGGCTAGATGCTCTATAGAGTTTGCCCATATAACTACTTATAAATAAAATAATCTTTAAACTGAGCTACATCCCCCACTCTTCTTTGAAACGTGGTGTAGTAGCGATATCGGCTGGTGAAAATAGCTTCTTTTTTCAATCCCAGTTAGTAACTTTATTGGATAACGGAGGTACAAATTTCTTCTAGTGGTTATTGGTTGCGGACGAGCTTTCTATATCTCTGATATCATTGGCTACTGATTTTGAAATAGTTGTTTTTACTACTTTGGTCTCATCTGTTATACTTTCAACCTTGCTTTATATCGACTCTTTCTGAATACTTTGGTTTCTTTATTTTATATTTTATATTGTTTTATTTTATTTCTTAGTTCATTTAGTTTTTGTTAGATATTTTCATTTATTAACTCTTTTATTTATCTTGACATATCTGGACATTTTTTTGGAGGAATCTCGGTCGGTCAAATTCTAAAGATCGAAATTCTCAAGCTTATGGTCAATATGTTGTTTTGGAAACATAGTTTTGTCTTAAATTTTAAATCATATATATATCCCAAAAGGTTTATTCAATAAACAGAATCATCAGTTTTATCTTATTTTATTTTTTGGAGAAAGTCTACTCAGTGGTTGATTCTTGGAGAAAGGAAGATCTTTTACGTGAAATCAAACGTAGGTTACAAATTCCGATATTACTATGGATTTGATCAAGAATATTAACTTTGCCTTTTGGTTCTTGGGCTTAATAGGCTGTTATAATTCTCTGATCACATTCATATTATTCTTGTTATCGCACACATTTGGTCAAACCGATCAAAAACCCTTATATTCGCTAAACGGCATTACATCTTCCGCTAACCAAATTTTTCTACACTTGTTGTAGTAAAAAATTTTTTTAAGCAGTTTAAACACGACTAACCTCAGCAAAACTAATAACCAATCTATCAAAACAGTACTGGCCAACATTTCTGTGTCTTCATCTCCTTCATCTGACAAAATCTCGTCAAATTCTGAACACATTTGTCCGATTTCGCCATCTCTCCATTGTGAAAACATTACGAAGCAAGATCGCAACATCATCTCTTCCGATCAAGTTCAAACTTTGTCAGAACCTTCCTCTCCGCCCCAAAAGCACGCTGAATTTTTTTCATTGGGTGTTAAAAGGCAGTTTTCATCGCTTTCACCACCTCTTTTTCAAGCCGATTTATTTTCACTTAAAAAAACGTCGACCAGCTACTCACACCTCAAGCCAACCAAACTACAGACACCACCAGCCTTCAGTTTGGATTTTTCACCAGCTACTGCTCCCACTACCACCAAAATGACCGGTATTGTGGATCAATCAGCATTACAACCATTCATGCAAGAGGTCAATCAGCGTTTGAGTCGACTTGAAGACGCTTATAGCGAAATCTTTCGACTGCAAAAGGCTCTTGCAGAATCTGAATCTGCTCGCCGAGCTCTCGAAGCTCAAGTTGCCTCTCTTTTGGCCCCTAAAAAGGCTAAAATCACCGCCAAGGCTGTTACTCTTCCTCTTCCTTCTTCTGGTGCTGCTGTTGTTGGTAAGTCAACAGCTAGCTATGCTTCTGTTGCTGCCACCAATGTGTGCAGCAAGAAACCAAAAAAGAAGACTTTGCTTCCACCACCTCGCCGTGCTGCCGCCACAATTGCTCGCCTCTTTGGCCCTAACACTGGTATCCCTCCAGGATATCAGTTTGTGTACTACTCTACCTCTGTTCGCCGCCCGTTGAAAGAACTGCGTCAGTCCCTTCAGGCCATTGGCTTGAACAACTCTCGCATTCTGGATATACAATATCCTACAAGTCGTGTTGTTTCGTTCCTGTTGCATAACGACTATACACTAGAATTTACTACAGCTATGCATGCCAATGGCCGTGGTGGTTCCCCTTGCCTGGATTTTGATCCTTACGACCCTGCCAACCTCAAGGATCCCAAGTTTGCTTCTCTTTCTGGTGACTTGCGAGTCCAAAAGGCTCGCGAGGTTGAAAACCTTCGTTGTCTCCGTGCTGTCTCGTTTGTCCGTCGTCCTCTTCGTGTCTCTGTTGCTCGTTCGTTTCTTGAAAAAGAGCGAATAAACCAAAAGCAATTCGATTCCATTTTGGCTGAAGAACTCGCTGCCCGCTCTGCTTCTTCTCCTCCTGGTCCCACCAGCTCCTCCTCAAGTCCACCCTCTGATGAAAAGAGGTTAGCAAGGAAACAGCGCTTGTGCTATCTAAGCTATCTCCTTCATCATGACAAGGAAACTGCGTCTCTGTTGTCTCGCGTCCCCTCTCCGACTGTCTCTCAAGTGGAAGAAGCGGAGATGATGACCGAGTAATTCCCCCGTTTTTTCTCTTGCTTGCCGCTTTAGTCGTTTTCCTTTTTCTCTCTCCCTCTCTCTCTTGATCTTTCTTTTCTTCTGGTCCTAGTACCCTTTCCAACGCTGTTTGCTTTTGCTTCTTGTTCTCTCCTTTTTTTCTTGCTTTTTTTGTGGATTCCCGGATGTTGGTGTATGTCTTTTGGTTTGGCTGCGGTGTGTCTGTCGAGGTGTTCCCCATGTGAACAGTTCCCACCCCCAATCTTCTGCTGCTTCTCATCTTTCATCTTTTTTATGTTCTTCTTTTCTTTCCCGTAGTTTTTTGTTGTCTTTTTATAGTTTGGTCTAAACCTCCATTAGGAGCTTAGGATTTATTGTACAACCTATAATATAGACTTTTTGCTGCTTTGCTCCTGGTATTGCAACTAAATGCTCCATAGAGCGAATGCATATAGAATACTATCAATAAACAAAATCTTTAAACTGAGCTACATCCCCACTCTTCTTTCGCTTTTGAAAACTTTTTTCAAAAATCCACTTTTTCAAAGCCGAATATCTCAACAACTACAATACATCCATCTTCGCCTCGCCGAGTACTATCTGCAGTTTTTTTTTTCAGAACATTCCATCAAGTTTTCGACATCTTGAAGTTTTCTCCATTTCGAAATGTCCAATGTTCAACATGCCTCTGAGCCATCTGGCCTAATTGACCAAATGCAATTGCAGCAAATGGTCTTTTCTGTCGTTCAACAAGTGCAACAACACCAAACTGTTTTTCAAGAGCTTCAAGCTTTGAAAGACACAATTCAAACCTTACAGTCAGAAAAACAAGCCCTTGCTGATGAAAACCAGCAATTACGTACCGAGATTTCAAAGCTCATGTCCAAAATCTCAAATCCCATTGCCAATGTCGATCAGCCATTGGTTAATTCTCAAGTCTCCCCTGAAGTGAAAGTGACTAAACCCACATTTGCTTCTGTTGCCGCTGCTCCTACTCGCCAAAAGAGTAAGAATTCTGGTTCTGTTTCGCTGAAGAAACGCATTGCTGCAGCCCGTGTATTCAAGACCGCAGAAGCCCAAGGCCCACAAGGTTTTACCTACGTGTACCTTGGCCGCTCTCGCAAGTTTGACCGTTTGGAAGTCCGGTCCCGTCTCCGTCGTGCTGGTGTTGACACTGGCCGTGTGATTGATGTCTGTTTCCCTGCCTCTGGTGTCATTGGTATCTTGTTACATACTCAGTATGTAGACAAGTTCACTGAGCTTATGACTATTGCCGAAGCCGAATTTATCAAGGATTTTAATCCTTTGGACCCTGCCCACTTAGCCGATCCTCGCTATGACTCTCTTTCATTGGATGCTAGGGCTAATGAAATGGCCAAGATTGTCCACTCTCGATGCATCAATACTGTTATATCCGGTGCTAAAGACGAAGGATATAATTTAAAATACAATAATAAAAGAATAGACAGTAAATGGAATCAGCTATCCTGATAGTAAAAGTTATTCTAATCTTTATTCACAATTCAAAATCAAGTCTTTATATACATTTCATCAGAGCTTAATAGTGTAGCATTCAATATCTATCAGCACGCATGGCCGTACAACGGAGTCCAATCCCAGCAGCCACTGAGGAACAATTATAATTATATGAATTTTAAAAAAATTTACAAGTGTTTCAAATTATTTTAATTGTATAATTAATTAGAATTAAGAGATAAAAGACGAATTATTTATATTTTCTAAATACTAATTTTTTTTAAGATATGTAAAACAAATATATTCTTTTTTTATTTTAAAGCAATTTTATTTTTAGACTATATTTATTACTGTTTTACTTTTATAATTAAAATAATTAGAATTGACCCTCTTGATACGTTTTAAAATGATATACGGATAAATATTTCACCTGAAATATACCAAATTAAATTAATAAAACAAAAAAGATTATTTATAATTGATATAACACAAAAGAATAATAAATCTTCCAGATAGGAAGAAAAATAACTTTTTTTAAAATACCTTATCATTGATTATTCTAATAATTATATTTTTAAAATAAATTTTAATAAAAATAATTAAATCTTAAAGATGATTTAATATTTAAACTTGAAATATAATAAATTATTGATTTTAAAGAAAAAAACCTTTTAGGTTATTTATTTCAATCTCAGAATATTGAATTTAATATTTCTATTTAATATTTTACATTACATTCCAGATATAAATAATCATAAAAATTGATATGTTGTGTAACAATAAAAATGATTACATAATCATTTTATATTTGTGTAACACAACTAAAATTGTTTTAGAGAAATAAAAATATAAAAAAATAAATATACCTCCAAAATATATTTTGGGGTATTTTATAATTTTTATTAATTTTTATAAACGAAGAACAATTATAATATATGTAATTTATATTAATAATAAACCTTTATTTATTTTATCAGGGTTATTTTATTTTTTGTTTGCTATTAATATTTGGTATCATAAACTATACATAAATAAAAATCAGGTATTTTAATTCTAAAATAAATTAATTACTGTTTTTTATTATTTTTTGACTGAAGAACAAATAAATATATTCGATTATGTCATTTAAAAAATTAAAAATATAGAAATAATTAAGAATCTATTTATTTTAAAATCATATTTTCAAGATAACAAATAATTATGTTAATAATAAAATTATATTTAAAGATATTTTAAAAAATAAGATTATTTTACAAATGTAGAAATAATTAAAGTCTGAGATGTTTGTCATTTAAAACAACATTTTAATTCATTTCCAAAAAAAAAGAGTTAAATAATTCCTTTATTATATTATTTATTAATTTTATAATTAATAGTTTTAGTTTATATATTTACAATTATATCAATTATTAAAGAATAAATTTTTCTTGAATTAAATAAAACATAAATAATAGATTTTTATAGTGAACTATTATTACAATACTGAAAATAATCCTAATAAACCCAATATTGAATATGCTATTCCAACTTTATCATATTAATAAATAAAATATTATGGGAACGGTTTTGGATTCAATAATTTGTAAATCATGATAAATCTTTCTTTATAAATATAATTAAAACTCAGATCATCATCTGATTTTAATTCATTTCTATATGATGTCTTGATCTTTAACCAAAAAAAGAATGTAGTTTTTATATTATGTTAGAAAAAATGGTTAAACCAAGAATAGTTCTTTTGGGATAAATCCGGAAAAAATTATTCGATCTTATTTTCTGTGTAACAATGAAAATAATAAAGAGGAACAATTATAATTATATGAATTTTAAAAAAATTTACAAGTGTTTCAAATTATTTTAATTGTATAATTAATTAGAATTAAGAGATAAAAGACGAACTATTTATATTTTCTAAATACTAATTTTTTTTAAGATATGTAAAACAAATATATTCTTTTTTTATTTTAAAGCAATTTTATTTTTAGACTATATTTATTACTGTTTTACTTTTATAATTAAAATAATTAGAATTGACCCTCACTGATAAGCCTTTCAACCACGCATTGTTGTAATTGTATAACCCACGCGTTATTCGATATTCAGGTCTTATCTTGAGATACACTCGATACTACTCGATAGTATGATGCCGCGTGTTTCTTGTAAGGATTATTGGCTAATAGTTCTAAGGATGACACATCGCTTGTATTTATGCAGGCCTCGTTAATCTGATTGGGTTATCAGATAGAGTCCGTGTATGACATAAATGAACAGTTGATTCCTTACTATTATGTCGATGCAAAATAGTAGGTGGAATACAACAAATACCTTGACTTTTGTACGTCCCTTGCTTGTCTCCTCTGTTGGCCGCTCCTTTGTTGAGAAAGGATGTGTTGTAAAGGTGGTAGATAAAGATTTTGGAAGATAGAAATACTTTTAAAACTGTGGATAGTTTTTTATTAGAGATCAAGAATTGATTAACTGGTCAAAAGGTGATAAAACGCATCTCTTATATACTTTTTCTCGGTCGGTACTTGATTCTAAATTCATATTACGATTTGCCAGGAACAAGGTTGGACTGCGTATAAAGAAGACCAGGGATAATAACCAAATGAGCGGACCAAGATTAGCGGCGAGGAGTGTCGGGATCAATATATCCAAAGGTAATAGTATTGAATGTAATATTTGGTGTGAGAGATAGTATTTATCAATTAGCGTCTACTTGCTCAGAGTGATATATAAATAAAGATATTTTAACATAATCAAATACAGTCATTTACATTCTGGTTCTTGGTAATAATGCTTTATACACTTCTGCAGCTATATATAAGGATATCTATACGATTTTCTATCTGTACAGTATTCTCTTATTAATATAATTATGAGCGTTTACAACATTATCCTCCACCAGAATCAAACAAACTTGTATTGATTCGGCAAGTGCGTCAGTTCCACCAAATAGTACATTCATGCGGCTGAGTTTTGATTAACACGCTCAGGTATACCTCCTTTTACGCACCAATTCAGGGTCTTTTCTTGCATCGTGGCTTTTCTTGGTTCTTGTTTCATAACTTGCCTACTTATTCTATCTTTCTTTTCTTGTTTGAACGTCTATTCAGTATTCTCTCTTCTCTACTCGTAGTGGCTGCAATATTTGCTCTTTTGTTTTTCGACATCTCGATCGCTACATTTGACATCTCATTCCCATTGCATTTAGGAATCTTGGAAGTTCCAACTTTTTGCGTCTGTTAGGTTCAGAGTTTTGAATTGACTGTTCGACTCTAGTTTGCTCTAAACGTCGTAATTCTCTTTGCTTATTCCAGTACCGTTGAATGATAGTTGGATCGGTGAAATCACTTGCTTTTTGCCAAGTATTTTCTTTCTCAGAATAACCTTTCCACTTAATCAAGTATTCTCGATGACCTTCTTCACCTCGATGATCACGGATACCTTCGACTTCGTAGTATTCTTCTTCGATACTAGACTCATCCAGGGTAACTACTTTCAATTCCGACGGTACATAGTTTCGGGATAATAATTCATTCTGTTCATCCTTTAGTTCATACGATCCACCAGTATTTCTTCGAACAACAGTGTAAGGTCCCTCATAAATCGGAGCTAACTTACTAGATCGATTCTGTAATCTGATCATGACATGCGTTCCAACTGGAATGTCGACAAGAACACTCTTTTGATTGAACTTTTTGTTATATTCCTCATTTATCTTCTGAGTTCTTTCGAGGATGGCTGGGAATACGATCTTATCCATGTAATCTACGCGTTCTTCCAACTCTCGCATGGTCATAGACTCAATGGGTAGTTTGAACTTCTTCTCGTTCCCGTAGTCATCAGGTAAGTTGACTCTACGTGCAAACATCAAGGAGAAGGGAGAACTCATAGTTTTTGCTTTAATGTGTCGGTTCATGCAGAGCTGTATGATAGGAAGATAATACGCCCAACTATGACTGTCTGACTTCATCATTTTTCTTAACGTGTTAGTTGCGGTACGAACTGCATTTTCCGCTGCTCCATTTGCTCGAGGATGATATGGCGTAGTGTATCTTCTATCAATTCCTAGGTTCTTCGAAATACTGTTCATCACAGCATTCTTGAACTCTAGACCATTATCAGACTGGCAAATACGTGGAACACCAAAATCACCATAGACTTTGACCAACTCTTTTGCAACAGTATCGGATTGTTTGTTCTTCAGAGGTCTGAGAATAACGAATTTCGAACAAATATCTGTTATAACCAACATGTAAACATATCCTTCTTCAGTTACGTCAAAAGGTCCAGCCAAGTCGATAGCAATATGATCAAATGGTCGGTTGGCTACAACATTAGATAATGGGTGATAACCTCTCTTACTGATGTTGTGCTTTTGACATTCAACACACGAACTAACAATGTCTTTTGCTTCTGCGTAGATATTCGCCCAATGGAGACCTTGTGAATGTAAATCTCGCACAATTGCTTGCGATCCAAAGTGTCCAAATGCATGCGCTTCTTTCAACAGAGCATCTCTCTCTTCTTCAGGAGGAGTCATATAGTCAGTCAGCTCATCTTTTCTTTCAACTAGTTTAGTCGCGAGTACGTTAATCGTTTTATCTCGGCTAAATCGCTTTTTTCTAATGATGGCTTTCTTTTTAGGGCTTCGTCTGATGATTTTGCTCGTAACACTATCCTCCACCAGTTTGTTTTCATCTTCTAAAGGTGAATACAAACGGCTCAGAATATCAGGCAATTTGTTCAATATACCGGGGATGTGCACTACATCAAAATCAAAATCCAGAAGAGTCTCGATCCATCCAATTAACATGGGATTTGCGATCTTTTGCGTATGTAAGTATACTAGTGCCTTGTGATCTGTAAATACAGTGAACTTTTTGCCCCATATATACTTGCGAAACTTCAGTAATGCTAACACGACTGCATACAATTCTCTTTTAGTAGTGCTCCAACGGCGTTGTGAAGGTGACAAGGAGCTCGATACAAATCCTATGTAAAGATCTTGGCCGGCCTCATTCTTTTGAAACAACACTGCCGCGACACCATAAAGTGATGCGTCTGTAGCTACGTAAAACTGTTTTGACAAATCCGGATAATGCAGCATCATCTTCGACTGCAAAATCTCTTTGATAGTTTCAAAGCTCTTAGTGTGACGATCGGTCCACAGCTCTTCCACATTCTCTGCATTCACTAAACTGGTGAGTGGTTCTGCTACTCTGGAAATCATCGGAACGAATTCTCTCAGGTAATTGACCAAACCCATAAATTGCTGGATGTGTTTCTTATTTTATTTGGAAGTGGCCACTTTGAAACATTGGTAAGTTTTGATTGATCCACACGAACTCCTGAAGCGTCCACTACAAATCCCAACATACGAACTGAATGTTGAAACCATGAACACTTGGATTCTTTCAGGATTAAATTTGCGGAATTTAATCTGTCAATCACAAACTTTACATCTTTTGCATGCTGTTCGATACTTTCACTGGCAACAATACAGTCATCCACGAAGTTCTGAACGCAATCAATACCTTCAAACAAGGTTGCCATGACCTTTTGAAATTGCGAGGTTAGCATTTTCACTCCAAAGCACGCTTTTTGAAAGGAAAAGCCATTGCCATTATAAGTAAACGATAACTTGTGTACATCCTCGGGTGCCACTTTGAATCGATGATATGCATTCGACAAATCCAAAGTTGTAAACACTTTTTTACCGGCCAAGTTATCAAAGATATCCTTAACCAAAGGTACGGGAAAATTGAATGTTGGAGGTAGAATTTGATTCAACGATCTCACATCTAAACACGCTCTATGGCTCACAATCTCACCATCTTTGTTACGTTTAGGAACAAGCAGTAATGGACTGTTGAATGACGTGTTTACTCGGGATCGAATGATTGTACCTGTTTCCAACCATTCTTTTATTTGCTTATCGAGAACTGGTCTTAATGCATAAGGGATGGGGTATTGACGTCTATACGCCGTTGCACCCTCTTTCGTAGGTAATCGAACAATGGATTCAGGCAAAGGACATGAAGATGTTATGGGTATGCTCTGATTAATCTCTAGTGATTCTTTAATTATACTCATGAACTCTGCTCTTTGCTCAGGCGTACCAGCAGGCGAATTGTCAGGTTCATGTTTTCTTTCACGTTCAATGTTCAAGTTTTCAAAAATAGCTTCATCACTCAAGGCAGCGTCAGAATGTGCATGATCATCTTTGATGCGAAAAGCCACTCCAGTTAATCCGATATTCATTTTGGGAAGAATATCTGTGCCAAGAAGAATATCAAACTCGAATCCGTCGTTAAAGTTCATTACTTCAAATGAGTGTTTGAACTTAATGCCATTTGCATACTTTATTTCCAAAGGATCGGTGATACCAATTCTCTTTGCAGTATTTTGATGAGACAAGAAATTATAAGAACCAGGTAATTTATGTACTTTATTTATATGAAGTTTATTCTTCAAAGAAGACAAACTAACAAAGCTACAACTACTTCCTGTATCTACGCGTCCCAGGAGACGTTCAGACTCTACAATCAACGGTGTACATAAATTAAATGCGTCATTAGCCTTTAATTTGTCACTCTTCTTGTTCTCATTCAGGTACTTACATTGATAGCTCTGATTCTCAATCTCGGAGTCGGCCATCTCCAAGTCCTCTTGAACTTGCTGCTCAATTGACTTCTCACTCGAGGAAGCCGCAGGCATCACAGCCAAGACAGTACTGCTACTACTGCTTTCAGCAGCACCACAACGATGACCAGGACGCCATGGAGACACACCACAAGTCCAACACTCTTTACCCTTCGCCTTCTTCACAGAAGGAGGGCGTTCAGCTCTTCTCTTAGCGAGAAAACAATCCTTGGTGTCATGGGTCGCATTGTTACCATGATGGATGCACGAAAAGGGTTTCGCCACCTTACTCGCCTTTTGCACCCGACGAGCTGCATTCTTGTGATGATGGTGATAGGAGGCCTTTTCTTTGCGTCGCTCAACAACAGGCGCACCAGGAAGAAGAGAAACAGCCTCATTATACGACGTATGGTCGTCACCAAGAATATCACGACCAATCTGTGCGATTTGATCGACAGTGTATTCAGCATTCTCACCAGAAGATCCAGCCTTCACTGAATTCATTGCAACTCTGATCAGCGTCTGAACAGGTTTAGTCAGCGAGGCCAAAAAACGATCAGCTACTCTAGGACACTCTCTAGGCAGGCCTGCATCAAACATTGCTGTTTGAAAACGCTTAGCATAGTCGCCCACCGACTCATTGTTTTCCATTACCATGGTAAACACAAGGTCAGTATATCTTCTCAACACAAGGGAAGAACCGTGCTGCTTCTTAAACTCTCTACGAGCATCTGCCCATAGGGTACAACCTCTACTCAGCTCATCTTTCACCCATGCTTTATCGCCATGGGGAAGGCAAAGGGGTAAGAAGTTCTTCCACACCTCATCAATGGACATGGAAGAAGACTCAACTACATCCTCAAATTCTCTCAAAAAATGCTCAACAGACTCGAAGGCTTCGTAACCTGGAAAAGGTTTGACAGCCGAGGTCAAGAGTTGGAACTTGGGCAAGTCGCGACGATTCAATGTCAAACCAGTAGGTGGCTTAACACGATCAACCTCACCGATCAATGAACTGCACTCTTGGATCTCACGGAGCATCCTCTTGGAGCGTTCAAGGGCCAACAAGGCTTCATCAGCCGCTACGTCATCTCTGACTACACGAGCACGACTAAACGCTTGAAGGTATCGGGTAATATCTGCACGGAGCCCGGCGATATTTGTGTCAATCAGTTGTGGGTCAGTCATGTCAGCAACAGCATGCTCAGCCGACTCAGACAACAAAGAACTAGCACCAGGAGACTTGATAAACTCATCAAGGTTGCTTGACAAGGTCGATTCATCAAACATGGGGGTGTCAGGGTTAACACCACAGTTGGCAGAAGAAGAACCAGAAACGTTGTTGGAAGCCATATCGATAAAAGTAAGGAAAATAGGACAGTAATTAAAAGTAAAAAATGTTGTAAAGGTGGTAGATAAAGATTTTGGAAGATAGAAATACTTTTAAAACTGTGGATAGTTTTTTATTAGAGATCAAGAATTGATTAACTGGTCAAAAGGTGATAAAACGCATCTCTTATATACTTTTTCTCGGTCGGTACTTGATTCTAAATTCATATTACGATTTGCCAGGAACAAGGTTGGACTGCGTATAAAGAAGACCAGGGATAATAACCAAATGAGCGGACCAAGATTAGCGGCGAGGAGTGTCGGGATCAATATATCCAAAGGTAATAGTATTGAATGTAATATTTGGTGTGAGAGATAGTATTTATCAATTAGCGTCTACTTGCTCAGAGTGATATATAAATAAAGATATTTTAACATAATCAAATACAGTCATTTACATTCTGGTTCTTGGTAATAATGCTTTATACACTTCTGCAGCTATATATAAGGATATCTATACGATTTTCTATCTGTACAGTATTCTCTTATTAATATAATTATGAGCGTTTACAACAGGATGGATGGATGATGAAACTCTTGACCATGTCATGGTGGATGCTCGTCGCCGGCTTGCTGAACAAGATCCCAAGAAGGCTGCTTTGCCTTCCGTCGCTCTGGTAAAGACATCTCTGGTGATAGCGATACTGAAATGTCACAATAATGACATCTTCAGTCCCTCCTTTCATTTCTGCTACTCCTGTCACTCTGTCATGAACCAATCATTAGTCCACGTGCTTCCAAGACATCCATGCATCACGTCACGTTACCATGACTCATGTTTCTAGTTTCAGACGCGTAATCTGAAACCGTGAGTGTTGTAAACGCTCATGATTATATCAGTAAAGAAGAGGTTGTATAGGCTTTGGTAGCCATATGCCCACCTTTATGAATAGCTTGAAGATGTAACTCATTATTACCCGAATCCAGAATATGAACAACTGTGTAATTATTACGCTTTATTATAAAACAAGAAATAGCAGTAAAAGACAAATTCCTAATCGAGTGTTATGCCGAGATAAAATGCTTACCTTTATTTACAGTCCGATATGGTACCGCAGTATGTCGGCCATCATCATCATCTTGGAATATCAGCAAGTCACTATGAGCCGCGCAGTCAACAAGCTACTAGCTTACGTATACCCATAATATCATTAGTCAACCGCAGCAAGCTGAAAAGTATAAAAGGACGAGCTCTTAGCTGATTAGAAAAAGATTCATTCGAAATTAATTTTGGAAATAAAAAGACTTACCACAGTTTTGATATTATTCTTCTGTTCTTCTATTATAATCCTCTTTCTATCCACGTACACAACAGTGAGATTGTTTCAGTCAGTGAAACAATCACCAATCAGACCCATGTTCCAAGTTGATTAAGTAATCCATGTTTCATCATTGAAAAGGTATTGTTGTAAACGCTCATAATTATATTAATAAGAGAATACTGTACAGATAGAAAATCGTATAGATATCCTTATATATAGCTGCAGAAGTGTATAAAGCATTATTACCAAGAACCAGAATGTAAATGACTGTATTTGATTATGTTAAAATATCTTTATTTATATATCACTCTGAGCAAGTAGACGCTAATTGATAAATACTATCTCTCACACCAAATATTACATTCAATACTATTACCTTTGGATATATTGATCCCGACACTCCTCGCCGCTAATCTTGGTCCGCTCATTTGGTTATTATCCCTGGTCTTCTTTATACGCAGTCCAACCTTGTTCCTGGCAAATCGTAATATGAATTTAGAATCAAGTACCGACCGAGAAAAAGTATATAAGAGATGCGTTTTATCACCTTTTGACCAGTAAATCAATTCTTGATCTATAATAAAAACTATCCACAGTTTTAAAAGTATTTCTATCTTTCCAAATCTCCATCTACCACCTTTACAACAGGTATAAATAAGATCTACATTTGTAGCCATCTTTACCTTTGTCAATTATCCTAGTCTTAACCCTAGTCTTAACCCTAGTCATATTACTACTCAAATAAACTTACCTTTACCACTTACACTTGTCGATATTCTGTCCACGCCTTGTATAGCCAGTACCTGACACACTCCTTTGAACAATCCTGTCCGCTCCTTCTCTCTTGCATTGTGGAATGCCAATGGCCTTCGGGTCACTACCATCCACGATGTACTCTCTCATGCTCTCTCTTGTGATATCCTCCTGATTACTGAAACTTGGCTTACCTCTGGGTTGATCCCTACCGATTGGTCTCAATATCATCTGTACGGTCAAACTGTCACTAATGCCAATGGACGTGGCTCAGGTGGTGTCACTGCTCTTATTTCTCCTCACTGTCCTTTTACTGTCTCTCAACTTCCGTCTTACAATGCATATACTCTGTCGATCAAGGTTGACAAAGTCAATGTGCATTGTGTCTACTTTCCACCCAGTCTCTCTCGTGATCTGGTGCTCTCTTCTCTCAATTCACTGCCTCTTCACACTGATACTATTACCTGCGGTGACTTCAATGCACGCCTTGGTGATGTTACTGGTGATTCTGCAACAAATCCTCGCGGTCTAGCTCTGCTCCCTTGGATTGAAGAACGCAATCTCTCAGTGTTGAATGCTTCCTTGGCGTATGGTATTGATACATACTGTACCTTCAGAAATGGTGCTGTGGCGAGCAGTATCATTGACTTGTTCTTGACCAACATTGGTGGTTCTGGTATGGTGTCTCCTTCTCTTTCTGTTGCTTCTGATCTCTCTTTGGGCTCTGATAATCGTTTGCTTCAGTTGGGGTTCAAGTACATTGCTGTTTCTGGTGACTCTTCGGTGCTGGCTCCTCGTAGGACATGGAACCTCAGTCGGCTGGCTGAGTCTGAGCCTTTGGCTCTGTGTTGTAAACATGACTTGTTCAGTGTCCGTCACCAATCAGGTCAATGTTCGACAATGAGCTACATTACATACCATTAATAATTAATATATATATTATAATTATTTTCATATTATTAAATTAAAATTATATAGCTTTCTTTATTTATCAAGTTGTAAGTTGCTAAAAAACTTACGGCGTGCTTTTTAATCAATTTTAAAAGAAAAAAATTGTCGCACAACAGGGTTTCGATCTGGTGTGAAATATTATGAAAAAAAAAAGTTTAATTGTATTGAAAAGTAATATAAAAGTTTAATCTTTATAAGTTTTGCATAATTATTGCAATTTCTTATTTTTACGTTAATTACCAAACTTTCAAAAATTACAATAAAAAAGTGTTAAACAAAAAAAAAATATAATTACAAAAAACACTATTTAATTTAAAAACTAATTTTTATTTTTTTTTATTTTTAACGTTGCTCAATGCTTATACTCAGCTTGTGCTTTGACAGCTTTGTAACGTCGGTTAAGAGATATATATGGAAATCAATGCTTAGTGCAACTAACCTTCATAAACTATCTATCACCGAATATAAAGTCGTACTAGAATGGATTACTATAAATCCTTGTTAACTCCATGAGCGCAGTCTTTGACTAACTCAATCGTCTATAATATCAAGTTAAATCCGAACTTCAATTTTGTATAAATAGCTCATCATTTTAATGCTTTAATAAATCAATTCGTTTTATCAGTCTGGTTATTTTTACAGTCTTTATTATATTCGATATAACACTCTGTTCCATACTCGGTTTCGGTGTCTGGTTGCTCCTTTGAAGGATACTCTTGCTGGTCTGGTTGGTTCTCCTCCGGATGCTCGTCCATCTATTGATTCACTCAATGCATCTCTGAGAGCTACATTACATATAATTAACAAATAAAGATTAGGTCGGCCCTTTGGGGCCGACTATTAGAATGTATCTTTTGTATGTTTGTAAGGTCATTTTCATTGTCCCGTGTTATTTTACCAAAATAAAACACCTAGGAATTTATTGTCTTCTTTAAAAAGGCCATTTCTATAACCACTTTTTCTTATTTCATTCGATTTTTATCACTACTATTTTTTCAAAATTTTCTTGAAACATGCCACCTGCTAACTCTAATCTTGATGTTAATGTTGAAGTTTCTGTCAATAAACGCTTTATTACGAGCATAGAAGTGAAGAATATATTACAAAGGAGGTATGACTGGAACTCACCTTGCCTCAATTTCAAAGGGAAGACTGTTGCGCGAACCACAGTAAGAGGACGTGATGGGTATGAAGTCATCTTGGACGATGCTCCCGACTGCAGATTGAAGCTTTCTTCAGGCTGCTTGAAGTATCTTTTTGCCAATAATAGGGCCAGCTCTAGCCATGGTAGAACCACTGAAAGCCCTACTGCTAACATATGCAGCCCAACTAGAAGTCTGACATCTGAGGACGATGAATCAGAAGAGGAGGTTGATTTGAGCCAAAGCACCGGATGGACAGCAGGAGAAGTGTATATCGACAGCATGCTAGAAGCAGTTGGTGGTTACGTAGCTACCAAGTCAAGAATCAACATGTCCAACTCTTTGACAGCTTCACCATTCGATTACTTTTTATATTTTCTACCTGTAGACCATTTCAAAGTAATCGTGGATAATATGAACATCTATGCAAGAAGTGTCATAAACTCTTGGACTGATGTGACTTTTCCTGAGTATATGATGTGGATTGCATTACTGACAGTTATGACAGTAATTAAACACTCTGATCGAAAGGCTTATTGGCATTTAGGCAACAGTCATTTCCAGATTTCAATCAACTTTACTAGCTATATGCCAATGAAAAGATTTAACGACATTATGAGGATGCATGTTTTCGAAGTACCTTCCAAAGAAAAGCAAGCCAATGATCCCCTTTACCAGATCAGATCAACACTGAATGCATTCAATGATCATATGAAGGATTGCTTAACACCTGGCAAGCATTTGGTTATTGACGAGACAATGAATCAATGGTTAGGAGTCGGAATGCCCAATCTCAAGAAAGTGCCTCGCAAGCTAAACCCAACCGGACAAGAGTTTAAATCACTTGCTGATTATTACACAAGCGCAATCATTCGTTTGGATACCGTTAGTGATCCTCGACCAAAGGAATATGACAATGAGCCTGGAATGCGTAACTTGTTAGCTACAGTAAAGCGCTTAGTAAAACCATGGTTTAACAGTGGAAGAACTATTATTGCTGACTCTTGGTTTGGTTCACCCGAAATGGTTTCAATGCTGAACGAACTTGGGTTATATTCAATCATGCAAGTAACGAAGAGAAAATATTGGCCTCGTGGAATGCCTTCTACAGAGATTATTGATCAAGTTGATAAAGCTCGCGGCAGTCATTATACGATGTATAAAACTTGTGAGAATGGTATGAAAATCTTTGTGTGCGCTTACAGAGATTTGAAGGTCAAAACCTTCGTATCATCTTGCAGTACTACAACGTTAGAGAACTACAAGAGCGTCTTAGGGCCTAGTGGTGAAACAGTCATGCTGCGTCGCCCTCAAGTAGTTGGAGAGTATGAAACTCACAAAAGTAAGTCTAAGAATTGTCAAACGAAGAACAAGGGTTTCATTATAATTTGCCCTTTAGGCTCGGTTGATACCACAAATAATCGCAGAGACAATTTAACTTCATATCATGATATAATCTCTACCGAGCGATGGGAAATGAGATTCTTGGGGTTTATTTTAGGTATTTGTGAAGCAAATGCCTTTAGTTGCTACAAAGTTTATGCAGAAGAAGGAAATAGAATTGAGCATAGTGCTTTTAAGGATCGTACAGCGTATTCAATGTTGAAATACTGCGAGAGATTACTCGGTAGCAATAACGTAGTTATTCCTAATATACCAATAGCCCTTAGAAGCAGCGATGTACATTCGTATGTAGCAATGAAACAAGAAAATACTAACAAAAGAAGAAGATTAGTACAGTGACTCGCAAAACTGTTCAAATGTTTGATACTTTTTTAAATATCGGGTTCAAACCTGAAGTTCTTCATTATCAACATACCATATAATTAATATCATTCGAAAGAGAAAAGAGTCAGGAATGTATTCAAAAAAAATTTATTAATAAATTGCTATTTTAAGGAATTTAATCGGACACAGAAAATCAGAATATCATTTGAACAGTTTTGCACGGATATCAAATATGACAAATATCAGTGTTTAAACGGCATTTAATACTTTGTCCAGTAACCTTTTGCCTTGATACACTGTTGAATACGCTCTGGCATGCTTTCTATAACCTTTTGGCACTCCTCCTTCTTAATGATGTCATACCAAACTTCCTTCGATCTTTCGAACAGGTCGTTCATACCTTTTGCAGGTGCTTCATACTCATTTAAGCGCAGTTTCAATAACCTCCACATATTCTCGATAGGATTGAGGTCTGGTGACTGTGGTGGCCAGTCCATGACTTGGTGCTCCTGTTCTTTAAGGTAGTCTTTTACGAGATTTGAAGTGTGTTTGGGGTCGTTGTCCTGCTGGAATATGATTTGGTCACGCCGGAGACCCAAATTTTCGCATGCAAAATCGATCGTTTGTCTCTGTTCGTCTTCTAAGATATCCTTATATAGTGTTTTATCCTTGTGGCCTTCAATTTTGCACATCCATCCAACACCAGCGTATGTAATCGCACTCCAAAGCATAATACTACCTCCTCCATGTTTTACCGTGTAGCATTAATATGTCGCGGTTGCAACGTTTGACCATCCCGAATCCAGGCCCAAGTGCGTCCATCCGAATTGAAGCGATTTACTTTGGTCTCATCTGACCATACCACACGTTTCCAGTCATCAATTGTCCAATAACGATGAGCTTTACACCATGCGAGCCTTTTTCTGGCATTTTTTACACTTAGCATAGGCTTCTTCTTCTTTTCAATAGCTCCCAAACCCTCCTTACGGAGAGCTCTACGAATAGTATCAGCGCTAACATGGATTCCATGATCAATTTGAAGCTGTTTCTTGACTTTAACAGCGTTATCCATTCTGCCTTTAGTATCAAACGTACACAATATCGTTTATCAGCACCAGACAGGGCCTCGGGTCTACCACTTTTGCACAGTTTTCTTCCAGAACATTCTAATCTACTGATGTTGGATACAGTACCGATGCTAAAACTCCAACCTTTTCAGATACTTTACGAACACTTTGACCGGAATTTAGAAGAGATATGATTTGGTTACGTTGATCGGTTGATATAGCGCGCATGTCCAACAATATTTAGACTTAAATTGGAAAAGTTGATATATAATGTGAGCGTATAATTGTAGTAAAGTCTTCTTCATATGTTAGCCAAGACATATGTTAAATATAAGAGACCTTGGAATAAAATCCAACTTGTGGTTCAACGATTTTTCCATTTTAGCTTGTGCATGCAAAACTGTTCAAACGTATAAATCAAATTCAAGTCACAATAACTATTCCATAAATGGAAATATTTGACCAAAGTTTTTTTGAATGTAATCTACACGATTTGCTCTTTACAACAATATAAGTGACATCAAAATCAGCGATAGAAAAGTTTGATTTTGAATACGATTTATAAAAAAATGTCAAACATTTGAACAGTTTTGCGAGTCACTGTATGTCAAATGTGCAAAAAACAAGGCGTTAATGGAATAAGAACCGGAAAAAGATGCAGCTGCGATCCCGCCACACCTATGTGCAAAAATTGTCATATTATACATTTACGTGAAGCTTTTCAAGCACAATCACATTAAAATAATTATTTATAAGCTATATTTTCTAACGATATAAGTATCGAAAAATAAATTGACTTCATAGTGTACTTATTAGCTATCAAACACTCGGCCTTTTAGTGGCCGACTCGTTTTTTACAAAAAGTCTCCTTCCAAAAAAGTCAATTATGGCTTAAAAACTGCTTTTGACGAGAAACAAAAAATATATCCATAAAGACAATAGTTTTGTGTATTTGAATATTTGTTCACAAGTATATGTATTATTATTTTTTGTAGAGCTATTAACACACAAAAGGTCAGCCCCAAAAGGCCGATCGGGGTAATCTATACTTGTTAATAATTAATATATATATATTATAATTATTTTCATATTGTGGTGAAATAGCCACATAATTGAAGTACAGACAGACTAGAGGCCTGTGCGCCCTAGCTGTAGCACATACATACTAAAGCATCATTGATTACCTTATACAGCGATACAGTCCTTAAACAGAGATACGTCCTTCTTATACTTTTTATATGAACACAAGTAAATAACCTTCAGTCACAATTCAACGAGTATAAATACAAGCTAGAAAAACTAGTTAGAAATAACTAATCACATTTAAGTTGAATAAACTATAACCAAGTTATAATCGACTTACTACCTGCTTTTATATTTTAATTTTACCGCACATATTATTAAATTAAAATTATATAGTTTTCTTTATTTATCAAGTTGTAAGCTGCTAAAAAACTTACGACGTGCTTTTTAATCAATTTTAAAAGAAAAAAATTGTCGCACAACAGGGTTTCGATCTGGTGTGAAATATTATGAAAAAAAAAAGTTTAATTGTATTGAAAAGTAATATAAAAGTTTAATCTTTATAAGTTTTGCATAATTATTGCAATTTCTTATTTTTACGTTAATTACCAAACTTTCAAAAATTACAATAAAAAAGTGTTAAACAAAAACAATTATAATTACAAAAAACACTATTTAATTTAAAAACTAATTTTTATTTTTTTTTATTTTTAACGTTGCTCTGAATGAGTGTCTTTATCAGGCGATGGATGAATCCATTGGGTCTAAGGCTCCCCGTCCTGGTCATTGGAAGAAGTACTGGACTACTGATCTAGAAGCTGCTGCCCAAGAACGCGATCGTTTGTGTGCTGAACTAAGATCTCGCACATAATAAGTTCCGTCTTAAAACATAATCATCATCATAATGTACTCCATTAACAAATATATCTCAGCAACCGTCTTGTACAAACAATATAATTCTGCATCCGAGGTCTTTGTATATACTACTAATTATATACCCGACAATAATATATATAGAGCCTGATTTTATATCTAAAGAAGTTCAGTTAACTAAGAATCATCTTTTACCTTTCTACACAATAAACCATTAGAAGGATTTTAATTGTATTCTTATAACGTTTTTATATATTTTTTATAACAGTTTGTATTATCGTTGGCGATACTCTATTGGTGTTGACAAGGCCTACTGGTGGAATGTGTATTTGCAAGTCCACAAGTCGTTTCGTCGTGCTGTTGCTGCTGCCAAAAGGTTATCCTGGAAAAACTTTTGTGCTTCTCTTGAAACGGATTTCGCCAAAGCTACTGCAACCATGGCCCGTCTCAAGCGTCGCAAAGAATCTACTGCTACCTATAGCCACCCAGATGGTCCCCAAGCCTCTGTGGATACAATGACTAGTCACTTGGCTTCAGTATATGATGGTTCTCTTTTGGTTACTGCTTCTCGACCTTCTTTCGATTCTGACTTTGCTCTTGAAACACCATATATGGTTGATGATGAGGTTGCTGATAGCTTGTTCTCCGTGGAGGAATTGGTCTTTTATATCAAGAAGCTTCCAAATGGCAAAGCTCCTGGTCCAGATCATCTCAAGGCTGAAATGCTCAAAGCTGTTACTGAACTTCTGGCTCCTGTACTCTCTGAGTAATGATACAGAATTAAATTATAATAATATATTATAACCTAATTTATATACTTTTAGTTTTTAATATAACTATAAAAATAACTTATTGTTTTAAATACCTTAATAAATTATATACTGTATAAAACATTTTATATATCGTTTTATTTTTAATTAGTATTATTTTTGTAAATAATTATAAATTTATAAATAGCATTAATTAATTATATTTTAATAATTTTATATATATGAGTGAAATTTTTATTTTTCAAAACAAATTTCATAATTTCTTTTCTTTAAAAAATCAACTAAAAAAGCACGTAGTAAGTTATTTTTGTAACTTACAACTACAATATACTAATAAACGTGACTCTCTCTGCTGTTTCCGGTATGCTTCCAATGGAGTTATACACCGTTGATCTGGCGTCAGGCTCAAGTGTTTCCGATCTTCAAGAAAGGTGATGCAGATGATCCAGCCAACTATAGACCCATCTCCTTGACCTCTGTTATGCGAAAACTCTTTGAGATATATCGTTATCTTCATGTCTGTATGAGCACTCTCCGGCTTTGGATCTTGCACAAGGTGGTTTCCGTCCTCAGCGTAGTCCTCTGGATCAAGCCCTCTGCTTGCATGACTTGATGCATGACTACTTCTTGTCCCACCATCACTATCCTGTGGTGGCTTTCTTGGATATCAAAGCTGCATACGATACTGTGGATCGACGTGTTATTTGGGATGCTCTTGCCAACTCTTCTCTGCCTCGTGCTGTTTGTTATATCGAATATAATAAAGACTGTAAAAATAACATTTTTTTTTAACCAGACTGATAAAACGAATTGATTTATTAAAGCATTAAAATGATGAGCTATTTATACAAAATTGAAGTTCGGATTTAACTTGATATTATAGACGATAGAGTTAGTCAAAGACTGCGCTCATGGAGTTAACAAGGATTTATAGTAATCCATTCTAGTACGACTTTATATTCGGTGATAGATAGTTTATGAAGGTTAGTTGCACTAAGCATTGATTTCCATATATATCTCTTAACCGACGTTACAAAGCTGTCAAAGCACAAGCTGAGTATAAGCATTGTCGAACATTGACCTGATTGGTGACGGACACTGAACAAGTCATGTTTACAACAGTTACAATGTTGTTCTCTCATTTCTCAATCTGTTTCTCCGAAAATACTAACGCAGTCAAAAATCGGAAACATTCTTAATAAAGCCGATAACTTGGGCTTCAGAATAAGCTATTTCTCATTTAGTATGAATGCGATCTTGTGGAGATATAAGCGATTATGTTCAAAAACTGAAAACATTGTAACAGTTTTGCTGGTCACTGTATATTAAAAAGACGGGATTCATTTAATAACTATCCATCAAAAGAGGGAGTTTTGAATCACCGCTGAAAATACAATTAATGAAGAATGAACATAGATTAAAAAGACGTTTGATTGTTACTAAGAGACCATTTCTTTGGAAGTATAAATACAAGAGATACAAGCTAGATAGAAAAACTTAACTCACTTTGAATGAATAAAACCCCATAAAACGGTTCTAACTGATTCACTCGCTTTTTATTCAATTTTTACCGCACTAAGCTTTCTTCGGTTGATTGTTGCTGTATCGAAAACCCCGTTGAGGTGGGTTAGTGTCAAATTCCTTAGCGTTCTTGATCGGGGAATTAGACTCGTTGGCATTATTATTATTACGCAAATGTTTGGGTCGAGGCCCATTGTTGCGTTTACGCTGTTGCTGGGTAGCATTATGTACTGACCGTTGCAGTTTAATGTGGTCCAACGTTTCCTGAGTGTCAATGAGAAAGGTGTCAGTAGTAGGAGCCGGTGGTTCCAAGTTGCTAGGTAATCCCCTGAACATATTTTCTGTACGAAGAGTAGTGATGTGAGAAGCCAGATCAGACAATAGTTCGTGTATGGCATGAGTAAAATCTCTTGCCTGTTGCCGAATTGTAGCAACATCCCAATTCTCTTGGAGTAATTGGTATGCAAACCAGTCCACTGGGCGAGTGATACCGGAAAGCCTATATTGTAAAGTAGATAGGTGAGCATCGAACTGTTTGTATGGGTGATTGAGTTGCACTTTGTTGAGCTTGGGAGGATCATAATTTCGAAGAGAATTCTTAGGACAGTCAAAAAGGAAGCGTCGTCTGTCGCTTTCCGCAAGTGGCCTCTTGAAAAAGTCTTCCGTAATGAAAGGAAACTCGGCCAGCATGGCATCTGAAGGTGTGAAGTCAGCGCCAGGAGTTCGTACAATAACATTTGGGTCAGTATTGAAGATGGGCGAAGGCTGCAATCGTTGTTCCATATTGGCGATGCGTTCGAGGAGGGCTGAGGCCCAAGAGGGAGGTTGTTCATGATGATCTTCATCCATATGAATAGGCTACGACGGTGTAAATTCCAGTAGCGTAGTAAAGTCGAACAAAAAGAAGATGAAGTATTTAGAATAAGAAAAAATTTCAATTTATATACGTAGTACAAGTTCGAATTTACAATAAAAGATAGATAACTGCGGTAAAATTAAAAATAAAAGCAAGTAGTAAGTCGATTATAACTTGGTTATAGTTTACTCAACTTAAATGTGATTAATTATTTCTAACTAGTTTTTCTAGCTTGTATTTATACTCGTTGAATTGTGACTGAAGGTTATTTACTTGTGTTCATATAAAAAGTATAAGAAGGACGTATCTCTGTTTAAGGACTGTATCGCTGTATAAGGTAATCAATGATGCTTTAGTATGTATGTGCTACAGCTAGGGCGCACAGGCCTCTAGTCTGTCTGTACTTCAATTATGTGGCTATTTCACCACAATAACAACAACAAAGATCACCAAGCTCGAAGTGTAATTATCTTTTATAAATTTTATTTCAAATGACTTTATGTCATTATTATATTGCTTGTCGTTCTTAAACTAATCCCAGTTGACTCCACTCCGACCTCTAATGTGATACATGCTCTCTGAGCCACGCTTTATTTTCCATATATTGTATGCGAAAAAAGGGTTTCAATGTTTTATAAATTAATCTTTTTCTCTTCATATAGCTGTCTAAAATAAAACTATGCAGTTGATGTTAGTATCAATAGAGAGCTAAAACTTTGGTCTTTTTTTCTATAGGTTTTTCTTCATTCTGAACTGTATTTAAAACTAGAGAGTTAAGGAGAAGTTGAGAAATTTTGATTTTTTGATTTTTCAAAATATGTCGTTGAGCAACGTTAAAAATAAAAAAAAATAAAAATTAGTTTTTAAATTAAATAGTGTTTTTTGTAATTATATTTTTTTTTGTTTAACACTTTTTTATTGTAATTTTTGAAAGTTTGGTAATTAACGTAAAAATAAGAAATTGCAATAATTATGCAAAACTTATAAAGATTAAACTTTTATATTACTTTTCAATACAATTAAACTTTTTTTTTTCATAATATTTCACACCAGATCGAAACCCTGTTGTGCGACAATTTTTTTCTTTTAAAATTGATTAAAAAGCACGCCGTAAGTTTTTTAGCAACTTACAACTTGATAAATAAAGAAAGCTATATAATTTTAATTTAATAATATGAAAATAATTATAATATATATATTAATTATTAATGATATGTAATGTAGCTCGTTACTTAGCATCGCATAAAATTATTTTAAATTGAGCTATCGAAGAAATTTAAAACATGGTGCAAAACAATGGGACATGTTGTAAACGCTCATGATTATATCAGTAAAGAAGAGGTTGTATAGGCTTTGGTAGCCATATGCCCACCTTTATGAATAGCTTGAAGATGTAACTCATTATTACCCGAATCCAGAATATGAACAACTGTGTAATTATTACGCTTTATTATAAAACAAGAAATAGCAGTAAAAGACAAATTCCTAATCGAGTGTTATGCCGAGATAAAATGCTTACCTTTATTTACAGTCCGATATGGTACCGCAGTATGTCGGCCATCATCATCATCTTGGAATATCAGCAAGTCACTATGAGCCGCGCAGTCAACAAGCTACTAGCTTACGTATACCCATAATATCATTAGTCAACCGCAGCAAGCTGAAAAGTATAAAAGGACGAGCTCTTAGCTGATTAGAAAAAGATCATTCGAAATTTAATTTTGGAAATAAAAAGACTTACCACAGTTTTGATATTATTCTTCTGTTCTTCTATTATAATCCTCTTTCTATCCACGTACACAACAGCTTGTATAACAGCGAAAGGCCCTGGTTATAGTACTGCAATCATTGAAGGCACGATAAACTCATCTTTATACGTTGAAATACTTCAGTCATCACTTAAAGATACCTTAGACTATTATGAGTTGGATTCAAAACATGTTCGTTTTCAACGAGACAAGGCCACTCCTCATAGATCAACTATTGCTAAAAAGTGGTTCACCAAAAACAAGTTCAATGTGGACCAAATTTATAACTGGCCACCACAAAGCCCGGATTTGAACCCAATTGAACATACATGGACGGATATCTACAATTAATATATCTTTTAAATCTATTGTATATGTCCTATTTTTTTTTAATATATCCATATATTTTATAATTTATAACTTTTTTTCATGAATTAAAATTATTATTAAGTATAATAAACATTATCAAGAAGGCAACTGTTCCATTTTGCATGAAAAAGCAATATTATATTTATGCTTTCTCCTAATATACGTACCAAATTTATATGAAACAAGATGTCCGTCTTCTATAACATTTTAAATTAGTTACTTACTATTCCAATATATATTAATACAATCAAAACTATTAAATTTACTGTAATGTATCCATGAATTATCCTCATCACTGTAGTTTTGCCATTTCACAAGGTAATAACTATCTTCGACTATTAACCCTTTATGATCCAAAATAGTTTCAATTTCATAACTTTCATTATTATCTATATCTATTTCCAAGTCCATTTTCTCATTATTATAAATATTATTATTTTTAAAATGAGCAATATTTGATAATTCTAATCCTAAAAATTGTTGCTGTAATAATTTCATTTTATCTAAATTGTTTATTCTTTCATTTAACTTTGGAAGTGATTTATAATTTTCATTATTATTCAAAATATCATTTTTGTATTTAAAATCAAAGCTATCATTAATCCAATATGAATGAAAATCACTATGTTCTATATTGTTTAGTTTAATATATTTTTTTAAATTAAAAAGGACACATGCAATTTTTAGTTGAATATTATATATATTTATATTAGTAGTTAAAAAAGGTTTTTTGTTATTTAATCTTTTAAAGATACATCCCAAATCTGAGAAAGTTTTTTCCATTTTAGACCGAAAACTTCCAAATTGATCGTTATAATTTATTTCAATTTCATTTAAGTTTATATTTTTATCTTTTCTGATAGGATATACGAAGTTATAGTCATTTAGATCAGAACTATTTATTATATTATCTACGTATAGGCTATATCCTCCATCTAATGCAATACAATCCATCAAATTTAGTTTATTTTCAATATTCATATTTATAAGCATAGATCCATCATTATTAGTACTACATGGTTGACTGTCTGATACAAATAATACCATACCATTTGTATCTATTGCAACTTGTGTTCTAAACCCATTTTTTTTAAGTTTGTAACTATAATATATGGATTTATCTTCTGCACCATATACCATACCTCTTTTATCATGGCCGTCTAAATGTATTGTTACTTGATTAAACAAATCTGGATTCTCTATCATTCCATTTAAAAGTCTAATTTTTATATTTGAAAACATGTTTTGTAAAGAAAAACTTAAAATCTTATTTAATTTTAACATTCTATCTGATGAATAAAATTGTCTGTATATTTGATGAAAAGTACTTTTTGATATATAATCATCCATATCTTCAATTGATATATTCTCTACTATAAAATATAATATCAATAAGCCTTTTTCTATATTATTATATGGTCCTCTATAATCTCTATCTCCAAATAATATAACTAGGAAGAAATAAACAGGTATTATTCCTAACTTTTCTAATAAAATCTTTTTAATTTCTTTGATCTTTTTAATAGATATAATCTTTTTAGTGTGATATTTTTTTTGTTCAATCTCTGGCCAACCATAATTTAAAAATTTCCAATAATCATTTGTTAGAATCTGATACTCCATTAATAAAGTATCCTTAACATTATTAATATTATCCATTTGTTCTTTTTTATATTGAGATAAATTCAATTTTTTATAACTTAAAATAAAATTAATAATAATATATATACATTATTATGTTTTAGAAAACATTTTTTATTTTGAAAAGTTTGAAGTAATTCTAAAATTTATTAATTTTATATTTTGCTTAGTCAGCAAAATTGTAAAATCAATTATTTTTTTTGAACTTTTTATTAATAGACAGATTTATAAATATTTTGTGTTACACAAAATATAATAAATCCTAATTGTTTTAAAGAAATAGAAAATATAAAAAGTTCACAAATTGTGAACATTTTTAATTTTCATGGAATGACAAACAAATTGATAATTTGAAAAGAATTGTAGTGTTAAGCTGATTTTATAATTCAGAATTTTATAGCAACAGAAACATTTCTCTATGGTTATAGTAGACGGATATCTACAATTAATATATCTTTTAAATCTATTGTATATGTCCTATTTTTTTTTAATATATCCATATATTTTATAATTTATAACTTTTTTTCATGAATTAAAATTATTATTAAGTATAATAAACATTATCAAGAAGGCAACTGTTCCATTTTGCATGAAAAAGCAATATTATATTTATGCTTTCTCCTAATATACGTACCAAATTTATATGAAACAAGATGTCCGTCATGGCACCAATTGAAAACCCGTTTGGGACAGTATCCCACTAAACCTCATAATGTAGGAGAACTAGAAAAGAGGATCAATACAGAGTGGTATAAATTTACTAAGGAGGACTGCCTGAAATATATTGATAGCATGCCTGATAGAATTGAAGCTGTTATAAAAAGAAAAGGTCGGCAAACAAATTATTAATTTTTTTTCCGTAATTTTTAGCAAGCTTAATTTTTTACTTTTTAACTTTATACTTATATAAGTACTAATAAAATTTTGCTTGTTAAGAACAAAGCATATATCATCTGAAAGCCCTTCATTTCTTCTACAACTTTCTCTAAGTAACATGTTTGTTTCATAGAGTTATAAGCTGCTTATATGATGAAATATTCAAAATTGGAAAACATTGAAACCCTTTTTTCGCATACTGTGATGTTTCCTGAGATGTTCGTAATTAGTTAGGTACGTGTTTAATTAACGAGACAGAAAACAAGAGAGAGATTTATTCTACCACTGCCCGCCTTCTGTTATTAATAGGCTGGGTGGTGGTTACATATAGTAAATATAACTAGTCACGATTACACAAGTTAACTATTCAGGCCACTTCTATTACTATTCTATGTAAAGTAGTTATGTCCACTACAGAGTACATAGACGAACAACTGTGCCCAATACGAACATTAATTGAGTTCCTGGACAGAACAGCAATCATTCGCTCAACATTACCGGTTGACCACACACTTTTTTTGACTTATTTGGACAAAGATGACAAAAAATCGACATCAATCAGACCATCGACTGTTGCCAATTGGATAAAATCAGAAATGCAGGCAGCAGGTATTGACACTACTCATTTCCAGGCCCATTCAATTCGATCTTCGTCAAGTACAAAAGCAGTTGAACTAGGACATTCCATACAACAAGTCAAGACACATGGAAACTGAAGTTTAAATGCAAACACTTTTGAAAAATTTTACTTCAAACCATCCTCACAAGAATCAGCCAGTACAGCAATTAACAATTCAATTTTTTCATCTACGGAAAACAGTATCACATTAGAGGTCGGAGTGAAGTCAACTGGGATTAGTTTAGGAACGACAAGCAATACCATTGTTGACGAAACGAAGACCGAAAATGTGATACATACCCGCCCTTGGTATCGCTTTTTCTGGTGATCTTATACAAAAAAAAAAAAAAAATTATATTACCTATCATTAGATTTATCCCTCCCAAAAAAAAAAAAAAAAAAAAAAAATTGAATTTTATATATTATAACTAGCTAACTTAGGTCATTCACAAGCGGCCATCGACTGGAAATTATTTAATTACGAATTGGGAATAATAGCAAGTTTATAAGTTTATGAAACGTTTTACGAAAATCCATTTTGAATTAAATAAATAATAAAAAAATAATAAATATCAAAAATGGATTTTACCTGCAAAATTTATTTTAACATACCGTTGGATGCAAGAGAAAATAGGGCAAAAAAAAATAGCCTTTTGTGGCCTGACGTACTATATTCTATTACTTCATATAGAAGGCATTCTCGAGAATACTAAAATGTTATAGAAATTATGTAAAGAATCAAGTTTTCTCGCTCAAAAATGCTCTTTTAAACCTAATATAGAAGAAATATTTCGAATAATTCGATTGATATAAATGAATTTTATTCTTGAGAAAAAAAATAATTCTTCTTGTTGAATCCGAAGTAGCTAAAGACCAAAGATTCACGTAATAATAATAATAAGACTTGTATATGTAATCAGATTACTGATTGGTAATAAGATAGTTATTGATTCTTTATTTCGATCATAAAATGAAGGTGTATTTATATTAGTTAAAGGTCTTATGTTTAACCGATTGACAGGTACTGCTGAGAATGAATGAATGAAACAATAATTCATGTTTAGCCGATTACTTGCAAGTTACGGTAGAATTAGTTTATACAAGTAAACGTACTGTTCTTGTATTGGTTCTTGTATTATTACTGATGAGTAATGTTAATGACAAGTGATGATGAATCGATCTAGAAGCTTAATTGATTATGCGTGATTGCTTGATTGGTGAAACCTGTTTGTCGGGTCAATCAGTTACGCAGTTAGATAGCTTTAATTGAGACATGTCGTATGTATAGCCTGTGAATATAAGCGTGTATACGACACTTCTAAATACAATGTGTTTAAAATTCTAGAAAAATGTTTATAATAAGTGTTCATTCTTATTGAACGTGAATATCAACAATTATACCAGATTTATTATATAAAAAGTGAATTCAAGTGCTATATTATGTTTAAATTTTTCTATTGGCTCTAGATCTTGAATTTTTTTATTGGCTTAAGTTTTTGAATTTTTTCATTGGCTCAAGTTTCTGAATTTTTTCATTGGCTCAAGTTTCTGAATTTTTCCATTGGCTTAAGCTTTTGAATTTTTTCATTGGTTTAAACTTTAACATCACTGATTATAACTTCAGGGCAACAGTGCTTATGATCCTATTAAGATCATGAACCATGACTCTACTGCAAGAAATTACACGAGTATTCCATAAAATTCAATAAGTTTTCCCATAGTGACTCTCTTAAATGTGAAAACAATTGATATTTAACAGTAAATAGACTAATATGACACAGGCTTTGTTTGATCTGAATGTCTGGCCTAAATCTTTAAAATATTGAGATTACGTTGAATAGGCAAATAGTGATTAGCTTTGAACAAGCGAATGAAGTATAAGCTTCGCTTTTTTTTTTTTTTTTACACAGATGGGGGTCAGGAGGGGGTGTCCCCCTCCTAAACCTTTTAAAAAACTGACATCACATTGAATAGGCAAATAGTAATTAGCTTTGAGCAAACGAATGAGGTATAAGCTTTGTTTTTTTGACACAGATGGGGGTCAGGAGGGGGTGTCCCCCTCCTAAACCTTTTAAAAAACTGACATCACATTGAATAGGCAAATAGTAATTAGCTTTGAGCAAACGAATGAGGTATAAGCTTTGTTTTTTTGACACAGATGGGGGTCAGGAGGGGGTGTCCCCCTCCTAAACCTTTTAAAAAACTGACATTACATTGAATAGGCAAACAGTGATTAGTTTGAGCAAGTGAATGAAGTATAAGCTTTTTTTTTGACACAGATGGGGATCAGGAGGAATGTCCCCCTCCTAGCCTTTAAAAATAATACTAGAGATTAAAAGATGAAAGAAATATTAAGAATTAATCCCATGTCATATTATAAACTTTAAGTGTATATGTAGGTTATGGGGAGGAAAAGCTTCAATGTTCTCCCTCGATATAGCTTATTACCACCTAATATGGAAAGAGCATTTCGAAAAAGTACATCATATAGAAGAAAATATTTAAAAAAAAAGCTTTGTCTACAAATAAGCATCATATTATTAACAAAAAGTGTTTATGATCGACTGTTTGGATGATAGATTATGGCTATAAAAATACAATGGTGATGCTTATGTAAAGAAGCAACTAAAAAATGAATTTTGAAATGAATTTTTGTATTTGCTAGTTGATAATAGAATATTAAGCGAATATACAAAATGATGTAACAAAAGATATCTTAAAGATGAGATGATTGAATTTTAAAAGACAAATGCAATATAGCTATAGGGTCATTGAGGATCAAAAGGATATATTCTATAAAATCTGAAAACAGTTGATATTGAACAGTGACTAGGGGAATAGACAATTCGCATTAGGTAGATGAGCATAGTACTGGTTCTTACTTTGATTATAATACTTCCCTTCCTAAAAGTTTAAAGAACTGATATTGCATTGAATGGATAGTCGTGGAACTTGCTTTGAGCAGGTAAATAAAGTATAAGCCTTGAGTGTACATCCATAGGATATTTATTGAGATCACCAAGAAGGTAGTTGTAAACAGAAAAGATTCTACTTTTTGTTTTACACTCTTTGAATCTTTTACTTTTATAATCAATCGGAACGATAATATGTTGAGTTGCGCCACAATGATAAATGCTCTTTTTTTCTTTTAGCCTTTGCTATACAAATGCAATAGTACTAATGGGATTCTTATTAATTAAAGAATTTATTCTCTTTCAACAATTGATTCCATTGAGAAACAATTTAAAAACTATTAAAATTACTAAATATGTAGAAAATAAAATTATAAAAGCATTAGTTTTAATATTTAAAATTTAAAAAAACATTAGAAAGAGAATCCATTAAACTCCATTATTGTATATATTTTTTAATTTTGTATTAGTTTTTAAGGTGTAAGTTGCAAAAAAACTTGCACCGCGACTCTTTATGGTTCTTTCTCTTAGAGAAAGGTTCTCGTACATATGTGGCTGGTACGAAACTAGGGGTATTTTAAATCCGAAGTATAATTATAATTATATTAATATATAAAATTAGAAGTGAAAAAAATAAAAAAAAAATAATAGATACATCTTTTAATTTGAATTGTTCTTCAAAGTTAAAATAAATTTACAAAATTAATTATTTTTCCAATTTTTTATTAACTTCATAATTTATCTCAAGAATGAACCCTAAAGTTTTCAATAAAAGTAACAAACAATTTTTAATTTTTTTTATATTTTTTTTTAATAATTTTTAAAATGGATGAATTGATTCTCATTATACAAAGTTGGGCTATTTTGACTTCATATCGACTAAAGAGTCGTTATATTCTCCGTATTTAGCGACTTGTTTGGAGTTAATATGTACTGTAGGTAGAAAATGAAGAACTATCTTTGCTACAGAGTATACAATGGATTATATAGCAAAACAGCATATATTGTTGAGTTAATCGATGGGAAATATGCCAGTGGAAGTTACATAAAGTTATCATTGATAAATAGGTCCGAGGATAAGCCATTATACAGATGAGTCTTTATTATTAGGAGATGTAAAAAAAGTAAACAAACAGGTTTGATCATTTGGCAAAGTTTTTTGGTCTTTTTCGGTGTTGTTTTTACTTTTTTCAATAGTATTTTCAGGAATAGGATACTTTCTTGGCCTGCCGGGTCTTCTTTTTGGTGTATTTTCAGGTACTTTGTTCGTCGTATCTTTTGTTTTTCCATGTTGCGTTTCAATCTTGGAGATATTTTTGCTTTTTTTCCTTTCTTAAATTTTAAAGTGTCAAACAAACTAATATAATTTATGCGTGGTTGTTTAGTACCTTAACATTATATTTTTCAATTATTGATATATTTCTCTTAAGTGATGTTCTATCTTGCCTAACTTCTGAAACAGACACAGTGGATCCTAGTGGCATATGTTAAGTGTTATATAGGTAAATTTGAGTGTTTTTGTGCTATGTTTACCATCGCTTTCTGATATAGAGTTGTACTGTATGCGAAAAAAGGGTTTCAATGTTTTATAAATTAACCTTTTTCTCTTTGACACAGCTGTCTAAAATAAAACTATGCGGTTGATGTTAGTATCAATAGAGGGCTAAAACTTTGGCCTTTTTTCCTATAGGTTTTCCTTTATTGCAAACTCTATTTAACACTACGGAGCTAAGGCGAATTTGAGAAATTTTGATTTTTTGATTTTTCAAAATTCGTCATTACTTAGCGTCGCATAAAATTATTTTAAATTGAGCTATCGAAGAAATTTAAAACATGTTCCAAAACAATGGGACGTTCTTTATGAATAGGAAAATTAAAATAAAGAATAAAAGAAGCTGGCTCGTCCTGTCCAAATTGAATATTTTCATCACTTTTTTTTTTATAAAAAAATTAACATCATGATTCGTTCTATTACTAAAGATAAGCAAGACACTCTCAAGTCACTGTTGTCAACAAACACTCCATACTCAAGAATCCAGAAACAACTACCAAATATTTCTCTAGCCACTATTAGTAGATATAAAGCAAAGTTTTTTCCTACTACGAAGCCTGCTATCACTGGAAGGCCATGTTCAATAAGCAATACAACAAAGAAATACATTCGAAATAAGATGAAAGCTGGTCAATTCAAATCACCACAAGATATAAAGGCTTATCTTATTTCAGTTGGAATTAATATGACAATCAGGAACATTTAGTTAATGCTTCATTCTATGGGCTTCAAAGCAAAAAGAAAGCAAGAGTCTGATTTCATCTCCGAAAGCAATAGAAAAAAGCGACTTGCGTGGGCTAAACAACATAGGGTGTTAGCCAAGGACGACTGGCGTAAGTGGATATTTTCAGACAAAACAAAGGTTAACATTTGGGCTTCAGACGGTATTAAGTACTATTGGTCTCAGCTAAATGATGTTGTTCGCCCTCACTATTTAGATCTCCAAATTCAGTAGGAAGGGGGTAGTGTCATGTTTTGAACTTGTATAACAGCGAAAGGCCCTGGTTATGGTACTACAATCATTGAATGCTCGATAAATTCATCTTTGTACGTTGAAATACTTCAGTCATCACTTAAAGATACCTTAGACTATTATGACTTGGATTCAAAACATGTTTGTTTTCAACGAGACAAGGCCATTCCTCATAGATCAACTATTGCTAAAAAGTTGTTTCCCAAAAACAAGTTCAATGTGGACCAAATTTATAACTGGCCACCGCAAAGCCCGGATTTGAACCCAATTGAACATATGTGGCACCAATTGAAAAACCGTTTGGGACAGTACCCAACTAAACCTCATACTGTAGAAGAACTAGAAAAGAGGATCAATATAGAGTGGTATAAATTTACTAAGGAGGACTGCCTGAAATAGATTGATAGCATGCCTGGTAGAATTGAAACTGTTATAAAAAGTAAAGGTCAACAAACAAATTATTAATTTTTTTTCCGTACTTTTTAGCAAGCTTAATTTTTTACTTTTTAACTTTATACTTATATAAGTACTAATAAACTTTTGTTTGTTAAGAACAAAGCATATATCATCTGAAAGCCCTTCATTTCTTCTACAACTTTCTCTAAGTAACATGTTTGTTTTATAGAGTTATAAGCTGCTTATATGATGAAATATTCAAAATTGGAAAACATTGAAACCCTTTTTTCGCATACAGTAGATTGATACTGCTGATTGACTCGATGAAATTGATGTAGCTGAATCTTGCCTTTTAAGAAAGTATTCATGAAATCCAGCTGGTCTAATAGGCTGTTTGCCTTTGGGATCACTGTGTTATATCGAATATAATAAAGACTGTAAAAATAACCAGACTGATAAAACGAATTAATTTATTAAAGCATTAAAATGATGAGCTATTTATACAAAATTGAAGTTCGGATTTAACTTGATATTATAGACGATTGAGTTAGTCAAAGACTGCGCTCATGGAGTTAACAAGGATTTATAGTAATCCATTCTAGTACGACTTTATATTCGGTGATAGATAGTTTATGAAGGTTAGCTGCACTAAGCATTGATTTCCATATATATCTCTTAACCGACGTTACAAAGCTGTCAAAGCACAAGCTGAGTATAAGCATTGTCGAACATTGACCTGATTGGTGACGGACACTGAACAAGTCATGTTTACAACATTGCCCCCTTCTAGACAGTTGCTTATACTAAGAGTGTTTGCATTGTTACTAGGTATAGTCTATAATGTGCATAAGTTAATAGGAAGTTACATACTTCGGTGCGTGTCCTTTCGCCTTGTAATGAACTGATCGTAGTTATTCCTCGATAAAAACCTTATGTAAAAAACCCGTAGGATAAAAGTGAAGGAAAAGAAGAATAACAAACAAGACTGTATAAAAAGTCTATGATCTATTGTTGGTTTCTACTGCGTTTGTTCCGAGTAGCTATCTTACGTGTATTGACTGTCATAGGAGCCTTACGTTTCTTGGAAGAGGATTGCTTATGATCAGCATTGCGACGTCCCCAATATATTTCAATTGGTTTCTTTGAATCGAAGTGTGATGGAGGTTCCCATGTATCATCTTCATCGTTTGGATATCCTTTCCATTTGACTCTGTATAAATAATTACCAGGTGAACCAGAATGATCAATGACTGCTTGTATTTCAAAGTGATCTTCTTTAAGCTTTTGATATTCTTCAGTAGATATATTATCTGAGGAGATGAATATAATATGCGATGTAGGTACATCTCTAGATAAGAGAGTACCCGCTTTATCTTTCAAGATATAGCTACCGTTCTTTGTGATTCCATGTATATAAAATGGACCGAGATTACGCGCATCTAATTTGCTTAATCGTGTTACATTCTTAATCATAACTTTACTTCCAACAGGAAACTGCTTAGTTACAATCCTATGCGTTTTTACGAATCTGTCGTGATCACGTTCTTGCGTATCTCTTATGCGTTTAGACAATGCTGGTATAACGACTTCATTGACAAATTTGAATTTTTCATCAATCATTTTCGTGTCAGTTTCTTCTAGTTGCAATACAGGTTTAGTATTTGAGTAGTCTTCAAAGCCATTTGGTTGTCTATTGAATAACACTGTATAAGGACGAGACTTATGTAACCGTGCGTATTTACAATTCATAGCGTATTGACAATAATTCAAATAATAATCCCAGTCAGCGCCTTTACCGCGTAATTCCTTAACAATTGTACGTTTTGCCAAACCGACATATGCTTCGTTTACCGAGTTACCCGTAGGAGAGTATGGTAATGAAAGTCTTCGATCAATGCCACTCATCTCAATCATTTTTGCTACAATATCAGCTGTGAACTCTGCACCATTATCCGAATTCAAGATCTTTGGAAAGCCAAATAACGAGAATATAGATAAAAGTTCGGCAGCGATAGTCGTACTATGTTTATCAGGTAATGCTCTAAGAACAGTAAACCTTGAATAATAGTCTACCATGACTAACATAAAGTTATTGCCGCGAGAAGAGGTGACATCAAAAGTACCTAAATCCATACACCAATGATCAAGTGGTTGATCAGGCAATACAGATTTTGGTGGGTGATAACCAACTTTGGATATGTTGAACCTATTGCATTCAGTACATTCGCCCAAGATTCGTTGAATATCTTTTCGCATGTTTGTCCAGTGAATACCATCATGGTGTAATTGGTTCTCGATGCTTTGTAAACCATAATGTCCTAAAAGGTGTGCTTTAAATACGAGATTATCACGTTCATTTTTAGGTGGTGTAATATAATCAGCAAACTTTAATGTTCGAAGAATCAGGTCTTCATCGTCATTAGAAGTTTGTTGTGGAGATATAGTAGCGCAAGTATCATTACTCTGATCAGTAAGTAATATTGGTACTGTTGAAGAAGAAGCTAAGAGAGAAGTATTATTTTTATAAATACTAGGGCGTGACTGTTGAGCAAATTGCTTTTTGCTTTTAGCCATAGATCCCTTTTCACTATCTTTCAAGCTTTTCTTTTTGTTTGAAATGCTACCAACATCACCAAGCGCGACTATATCGAGACAACTACCCCCCTCCAGAACATTAATCGGTTGATCCTCGTCCGTATAAAGGCGTGAGAGAGCGTCAGGAATAAGATTTTTGAATCCAGGCAGGTGAACTGTATTGAACGTATAGCCAAAAATACCCTCATACCAACCAGCCATTAAAGCATTAGGTACTTCTTGAGTCTGCAAGTAAATGAGACTTTTATGATCAGTATGCAACGTAAAGGGAATAAGATACAGCCACTTGTGGAATTTCGCAAATGCATAAACGACAGCTAACAATTCACGTTTGGTAGTGCTATAGTTGCGTTCGGAAACACTAAGCTTTCGAGAAGCCAAGGCAACAAACTTAACTTCATTATCGATAATTTGATACAGCATAGCACCAATACCAGACACACTTGCATCTGTTGCAACATGAAATCGTTGACCGATAACTGGAGGCGAGATAACAGGAGCATTGGCCAGAGCGTATTTAAGAGCTGCAAAAGCTTGTTCGTGTTTGTTTGACCAGACTTTAGTAATATCTTTTACGTTACGTAGGTCATCTAAATCAGCAGCGAGTTTAGCAAAGAAAGGAATGGATGAACGGAAGAAGTTCATAAACCCGAGAAACTGTTGGATATGACGTCCAGTAGTCATTTTAGGCCAGCTTTCTAAGCTTGCTACTTTGCGAGGATCAGGGATCAGTTTACCTTTTATCAACGACCAACCCAATATGTGTATACTCTGTTGAGCGAATACGATCTTATCAGGATTCAGTACGAGATTAGCACTAGTAAGACGTTTGGTCACTTCAGCAACGCAATCTGCATGATATGATAGCGGAGGAAATGTAGAAACAACGATGTCATCTACATACACGTTGACGTAAGGAAGATCTTCAAAGAGTGTTGTCAAATTGCGTTGGACGACCGATCCAACGAAACTTATGCCATAGCACGCTTTGATAAAGCGCATCTGCCGATTGGTATAGGGACAAGTAAAGGACAGTTTCTCGCGATCTTCATCAGCAACTTTAAAACTTGTAAAGCAAGCATGAATGTCCAATATAGTGTGGATTGGAGCAGAGCCAATACGTTGATGTATTTCTGAGATGAGAGGTAGTTGTTGTCTATCATTTACAATCAGCAATTGGTTAACTAGACGAACATCACAAACCACTCTAGGTTTAGCATACGTGTAATTACCGAATGAGTCCTTCTTTTTGACGCAAAGGATTGGACTATTCCACGATGTATGAGAAGGAGCTCTTTCAATGACACCTTCCTGTAACCATGTTTCTATTTGGTCAAGGACCGCAGAACGATAGGCTTCAGGCAATGCGTATTGTTTTCTGTAAGCAACACTTCCAGGCTTCGTTTTGAGATGAATAATAGCGCCTGGTAAATTGCAGTATGTATTTTTCATATCAATAGAAGAATTGACCTGTAACAACTTGTTTATTTTATCAAGCAAAGGCTTTCGCTCAGTAATCGTTCCGTATGGATTATCATTTGGTTTGACCTGATCAGGATCAATTGGGTCTGGGAGTCAATGGCCAATTTGTTCAAAGTGTGAACTAACAAGACCAGTGATACCAATGTTCAATTGAGGTAAGATGTCAAGACCAAAGCAAATAGGAACATCTTCATGAGTAAAGAAAGGAAAAACTTCAAAAGTATGGTAAAAGGATTTTTTATTATAGAATACTTTTAGAGTGCAAGACCCTATTCTACTGATCGCATTATTGACGTGGCCAAGCTGGATTGTGCCTTCTTGCTTCACCAAAGGAATAGGTGGAACAAGTGAGTTAAAAAACTCTGGCGTAACCATAGAAAAGCTCGAACCCGAATCGATCAAACTGTAGGTAGTAATATTCTCTATAATAGCCGGTACAAAGAGAGAATTAGAAATCTGTCTTGGTGGCAATGAAAATCCTTTGTGATACTTACAAGCTTGTGCCTGCGCGGCGACCAGAAGCGATTCTTCATCTGAAATATCCATATCGTTGATGCGTTGTGTGGCAACAGCCACAGCAGAAGAAGAAGAAGCATTGGTTGATCCAGCAGAAGAAGCAACAGAAGTATTAGTCTCGACGGTAGTGGAAACCGGAGCACGAGGAGCAGCAGAAGAAGTAGTAGTAGTGGTGCGAGAGGCAGAAGAGGAAAAACGTTCGGGCGACGTGGACATAGCTCTCATTACCAGATTACTGGCAGATTTACCAACACCATTCACTGCAGCAGATGAATCACAGCGATGTGATGGGTTCCAATTCTTAGCGCCACAACGACGGCAGTCACCAGGACCAGGCTTGGGTACACCTCCCAGTTTAGCAGCGCGACAAGAGTCCGTGCTATGCGTAGTCGATCGGTGGAAAGAACAGAACAACCCTTTCTTTTCTCTTGTACTAGACGAAGAAGAAGGTTTTGATGCGTACTTCGAGGCAGCAGCACCATTAGGAAACGATGACGACGATGGTTCATCAGAAACCTTTGACTTTTTCGTGCCAAGAGATTCCCTTTGATCGTCACCAGTACGCTTGTTAGCACGCATAGAAGCCAAACGACTGTCCAAGTTACGAGCCACAGCGCAAACATACTCGAGATTCTGCATCTGAGTTTCAGTTCCCATATTCATAGTATATGCCATACGTTCTTGGAATGAGTCAGGCAATCCACGCAAGAAGGTAGATATTAACAAGAACGAATCATTCAAGTCAGCACGACGACGTAACGCGTTGAAGCGGTCAATATACTGTTCAATTGTCTCGGTTGACCGTTTGGTAATGGCCATGAGCTCGTTAGCAGCAGTAGAGCGATCTACACTTGCATTCACACCAAACTTCTTCAAGAAGGCATCTTTTACAATGGACCAAGTAGCAGCAACACCAGGCACAAAGAAGGTTTCTTTCAAGAATGTTTGATGATCCTCGTTTAAGCAACAGTACTTAAGTAGGCGAGCACCATTGACGTCCAAGTCAAGACCATGACACTCTACAACGACTTCGAAGCGAGAAAGACAGGTACGCAAGTCAGTGAAGATGGTAGACTTGTTGTCAGAAACCATACCAACCCATTGGATAATAGGTAAGTCATTGGGCACAAACTCAGTACGTAACATAGTACTCTTAGTAGGACCCAGAGAAGCAGAAGCAGGACTAGCAGCAGAGCTACCAAGGGATTCTTCCATAGCCAGAAGAGATTCCTTAAATAGCTTCAAATCCTTTTGACGAAGAGCAAGATCACCACGAAGTTTCTTGGCAGCTTCTTCAGAGAGAACACCAGGAGTCACCAACTGGATAGTCATCTTGGCGATTTGAGCAGAGGCTTGACGGATAGCGTCCTTGATCACCTCAACGGAGTCAGATACGGATAAACCGTCATCACAGTTGTTCATCTCTACGTCTTGATCAGCAGAGGATTCAATAGCAACAGGAGGATTAATGACAACGTCATTAGAACCAGAAACAGTAGAGATAGGAGCAGACATATTGAGTAGTAAGTGTATAATAAACCAAAAAGTAGCAGATAAGGTTAAAAAAAATGTTATATCGAATATAATAAAGACTGTAAAAATAACCAGACTGATAAAACGAATTAATTTATTAAAGCATTAAAATGATGAGCTATTTATACAAAATTGAAGTTCGGATTTAACTTGATATTATAGACGATTGAGTTAGTCAAAGACTGCGCTCATGGAGTTAACAAGGATTTATAGTAATCCATTCTAGTACGACTTTATATTCGGTGATAGATAGTTTATGAAGGTTAGCTGCACTAAGCATTGATTTCCATATATATCTCTTAACCGACGTTACAAAGCTGTCAAAGCACAAGCTGAGTATAAGCATTGTCGAACATTGACCTGATTGGTGACGGACACTGAACAAGTCATGTTTACAACAAAGCAGATCAAGCAGCAGGCCAAAAAGTCAACTAAAAATATTCCATCCTTTCTCGAGCAGCAAGCTATCCTTCACGATATGTGCTTATTAGTTCGCGTAAACCATAGATACCATTCGAAAAAAAAAGCTAGTGAATGAGTGATAGGAAATCCAGCTTCTCTTTCGAACTCACTTGCGATGAAGTTGTACTGTAGTTCTTCAGCGGCTAATCCCTACTGATGTCTAAGGATTCGCAATAAAGCTTTGTCTTGTAGCTCCATGTTAATGCTGATTTCGTTGATAAGACGTTGATATTGTCCCAGATGAATGGTTTTAAGCTCTTCGAGTTCTTGGATTTCTCGATTGTAATATTTTTCAGTCATTGTTCAAAATTGATTAAGATATTTTTTAAAGCGAAAAAAAGACTCGTTAGTAACTCACGTAAATTCTATTCTACATTGGTATTTTTTATTTTATTTTATTTTATTTTTTATTTTTTATTTTTTATTTTTTATTTTTTATTATCGAATAATTGTAAAAAGGCAACTCGCGTAACGTTGCATCAAACTAAATCGTTACACTATTCAGCCTAATCCGTATTTTTTATTTTTTATTTTCTTCCAGTCGATGGCTGCTTGTGAATGACCTAAATTAATTTAACTTTATATTTTATTTTGAATAAAAATTCAATTTTATCCATCTCGTACTTTCTTTTTTCTGTCAGCTATAATACCATACATCCCATTTTAATGCTTTAATAAATCAATTCGTTTTATCAGTCTGGTTATTTTTACAGTCTTTATTATATTCGATATAACATCAACCACGCATTGTTGTAATTATATAACCCACGCGTTATTCGATATTCAGGTCTTATCTTGAGATACACTCGATACTACTCGATAGTATGATGCTGCGTGTTTCTTGTAATGATTATTGGCTAATAGTTCTAAGGATGACACATCGCTTGTATTTATGCAGGCCTCGTTAATCTGATTGGGTTATCAGATAGAGTCCGTATATGACATAAATGAGCAGTTGATTCCTTACTATTATGTCGATGCAAAATAGTAGGTGGAATACAACAGCCAGTACTCAAATTACAAATTCAATTTTTTTCAACGGAAAATCTTATCACATTAGGAGCTGAAGCGGAGGAAACCGAGAATTGTTATAAGTACGACTAACAATCAAGACGTTTCCGAAGTGGAAGCAAATAATGTGATAAATGCCCACCCTTGGTATCAATTTTGGAAATTATAACAGTTATTACCATTAGTTTTTTATACATATCCCTCCCAAAAAAAAAAAAAAAAAAAAAAAAAAAAAAAAAAAAATTGAATTTATTATATACTTAGCATTTGAAAGATATAGGGAAGAAAGGGGTTTTATTGGTTATTATATCTTAAAAATAAAGCGTGGCTCTGAGAGCATTTATCACATTATTTGCTTCCGCTTCGGAAACGTCTTGAACTTTCTATTATTTCCAATTCGTAATTAAATAATTCACGGTCGATGGCCGCTTGTGAATGACCTTAAACTTGGCCCTGCCAAGCGCACAGTCTTCCATCTTCACCACCTGTCAGAATACTTTGAGTTCCATGATTCCAATAAAGTGATCGTACAATATCAGAGTGGCTACCATCTACTTTCAATTGTTGACAATGCTGAAGTTGTCCAATATTAACATGAAAGAAATCAACAGTACCACTAATAAATAGTGAGTCGTGCGTTCGTTCTGGCCGTTAAGTCAACTTACGTATTAGAGCCTGTGATCAAATAAAACCTTTGCGTGAGGGGATCATAGCTACAATCAATCGCATAATCTACTTGAGTCAAACCGATGTTTCTAATATCACCAAAATTGCAAATCATATCACCCTCCAGAGTATGTAAAGAGACGGTTTCAATATGCGTGAGACAGTAAAGGTATTCAGCGTTTGGTCCAAAATAACCTGCTTTATTGACAGATGATCCAGAATTCACAACAGATATTAAGGCTTCTTCTTCATCAAAATCAGTGACATCGTAATTGTTCACTAATCCATCGGTAGAGCATGAGATGAATTGTGCTGGAAGTGATGGATGGCATTGAATCTAGTAAGAAAAAAAATGATAAGTACAAGTATTCGTTTCAACCATAAATATATACATACTTCTGTAACATCATCTCCATGTGATTCGTTGAAGTTGTGTAATAAAGCAGTGTTGCGGGTATCATAAAATGCAAGATCTGCGGATTGAGTACTTGTAGAAAACTCGGTACCTGCGATAGCCATTGTATCATTGTAATTGATATCGAAAGCTGTCAAAGGCTTAGTATCTGAATGAGCAAACAAAAAAAACAAAAAAAAAATGTTAATATTTTGGATATATAGCACCACATATTAGTATTAATTTTACATTTGAAGGTTTGAACTGGACCAGTTGCGCCATGAGCGCGTAGATCCCAGCGGTTCAGTGAACAGTCTTCACTTGCTGTGAAGAGATATTGATCGCTTTTCAGTTTCATTTTCGAAATTCTGTTTTTATGAGCAGGAATAGTGTATGCAAGCTGTAATGTACCGAGATCATAAAGTCGAACCAAATTGTCTGATGCTGAAGTCATGGCGAATTGTGAATTGGCTGTAACATCAAAGACGTAATCATCATTATATCCAAGATCTATGCCTTTTATCAATTGAAAAGGGGGAAGGACATCTGTGCGGGTTTGCACGTCGATTGTTGACATTTATGTTGTGATAAGTAAAGAAAAAAAAACTTTTTATGTTTCAAACGCGCTGTAACACTATTTCAGAAAATACTCGCGCGCTGGATAAATTCTGTAAACCTTTTAATAAAAAATCGCACTAAGGTTCTACATTCACACTTCAATAGAGAGTGTTAAGCTATGCCAAATTCATTGAGGGTTTACTAAAAGAGTGAACGCAAAATTTTATTATTCATAGAGTGGCATAAACATATACTACTTTCTATCAAAAATTAGAATTTTTAATTCCACGCATGCATCTTGGCACGTATGCATTTTTCTCAATAGGCTAAGTTAAAATTCATCATATCCTGGTTTGATTTGCTGCACATCATTGTAAAGTTAATTAATAATGTTTATAGAGGGTCAGATGACTCATCTGTTTGTATAAATATCATGTAGCTTCATACTGAAATTGCGAACTCATTTTCAATTAAAAGGTTATAAAAAAGACGAATTCAGGTATACATTATGGTGTGATCAAGCCAGCTTCTTCACAAATCTTAGTCGCTTGCACCATTACAATTAATTTAAAAGGATTCACAGGGAAAAACATAGTGGTGTACTTACAAGTGGTAGAATATAGAAGATAACCTTTGCGCGGAAACAAGCACCCATCACATTCTGAAAAGCTTTTAGAAATAATTCAATGTATATCTTACGTTCAACTGCTTATTTTCTATGAGGAATTCCTGCTGTTCTTGTCATAATGCGTGCACCGATCTATTTTATATCGAAAAAGTCTTGCTACAATCATTGCAAGTAGCCAGACTTTGAAGTCATCAAATGCTATTGTTCATCCATATTCAGATAGGCTAGTAGATTTTCAGTATCATGAGTATATTTATCTTGTTTTATTATATCCCTACTTGCGTTTATTGTTATTGAAATTATTTAATCAATAGACTGAGATTCATTTGATCAAGTAAAAGCTTTGTATAAGCAACCACATTTTAAGTCGACGTGCTTTAATAATGCCTTAGCATGCACTTGATTTCAATGATTTAACAGATATAGCTGGTGTAGCAACTATTTTGATTATTATGATAAAGCTTCAGAGTTTCTCTGGGAATCGACAACATCTTTCCTTATTTCTACATGATACACATCTTGATGTCTAATAGCAGAACAGGCACGATTTCACCCATGATGAGTTGGGTAGCTGTGATAAATTGTTTTGATTTCTGGTGCCGACTTATACTCATGGTAGTTTCTTTATTTTAATATGATGCCATGGTACCTTGAAACAGAATAATCTAAAGCAAAATAGCACGTAGTGGCTGTAGTAGAATGTATATGTACCATTAGGATATATTTTGGTTATGTTTCTTTTATATTAAAATTTAGTCTATTGGGATCTATTAAATAGGCTATTCGACATGGATTCTACGAACCTTATTACACGGCTCAATAGATAGCATCAAATCTTTAATGAGGGTATCTTTATTGATAGTGCATTTTAATAACAATGACAAAAGCACAAAATAGCTCTTTCTTAGTCGTATGTTTACCAGTTTATCAATATTACTAACCCCCCCCCCAGAAGATGACTCGTATGAAGACTATAATCAGTATCCCTTTGTCTTTAGCGGATTATCGTTTGTGGATGCTATCATTAGTAAATTGGTATCATCCGTATTGTATTGCTGAACAGAATCATTATGAGCGCTAATTAGGAATTTCTACAATATTAACTTACATTGGCAGCATCCAAAAGCATCTGCACGCCATTAGGTTTTTGATTATCAAACTGCAAGCAAGCTATACATTCTAACCATTCTTCTGCTTCTTGCTTAGTAGCCGTCATACAAAAGCTATCATTACTATCATAATCACCACAATCATCATCGCCATTATCAACTTCGTCTTCGTCTTCGTCTTCGCTTCTATTTTCATCTGCATCGTATATACCATCATCATCTCTTTTTCGTTTAAATAGTCGAGATCTAACCAAATATTAATCACCAAAGTAAACCATCACTTAGTAACTACTACCTTCTAGCATAATCCAAAAATTGGCTTTCAATCAAACCTGAGGATATAGTATGAATTACTCCACCGTACTTTACTATATCTTCTGCTTCTTGAAAAGTCACATCATCTTCCTCTTGTATGACTTTTACAGGTTCGCCGTTGGAAGCCTTTTTTTTTTGTATTTCCTCGTCTAAATATCAGCCATAATGAGTTATATGCCTAACAAAAAAAAGTCTTCATTTTTTATAATTTACGTGCGATCGCTCTTGATGGCGTGGACATTTCCAATCCTCTAGTTTTATGCTGGATTCTGGTTGAATTAGACATTCTACATGCCAAAACAATGGGCAGTAGTTACAAGCTATCAAAGGCTTTTCAGTTGCTGAAGCTCTTCTACAGCGATAGCAGACATGTTTCGACCTTGGTTCAAGCATAGACATCATACGAACAAAATAGTGCAGAGGAATAAAGAGAAAAGCCTTGGAATTTATTTATTTAAGCGCCTTTATATCTGTATTTAGATCCTTCAAGTTCATCCAACCCTTCATACACTTGGTTTATCATGTAAAAAGCTAAATAATACATCAAGGTAAGCATGAGAGGTATTGACCAGAACAACAATTCAACTAGACTGTAACGTCTATGTAGTATAGTCCATAGAGGTGAGATGGTCCCCAAAACAACGGCAACGGGCGTCACAGATTTAGTCGTTATGTATTTCTTCACAGTTTCACTCAATTTGATCATCTCTACCTTGGACGATAAAACTAACATAGCAATCGAGAGTAGAATCGAAAGTAAGCTAAAGGTAGCAGCCATGGCAGGTGATTCAAGCACTGACTCAAAAGGCTCATAAATGTGTGATATGGGTATAATAATAGGCGTACCGCTTTGCAAAAGTATAGTAATAAACCTAAATGGATTACTGTTTAGCTTTTACTTTCTACTGGACAATTTAACTTACAATACTGATATAATCAATCCTATAAGCACTAAGCCTCTCTAAAAAAAAACAGCTCTTAGTAGTTTGTACGCGTTTATCTATTTGTACTAGTCCATACCTGAATATTCAAGTTAGCTGTGTCATTTTGTTCTCGAAGTTCTTGCAATAGCTTCTCTTGTTCTAGTGATTTCTCGATAAGCATTCTAAATGTAGACAAATTGATTTAAACATTACCTTCTTCATCAAGGAATTCAGCTTCATTTTCTTTGAAAATTTTATCTACTCTTCTGTAATGCAAGCCATCCATTATATACGAGTGTAGAGTTTGAGAATCTGAAACAAATGATTTACTAGCACCAAACAGTAAATAAGTAAAGAATTGAAAGTCCCTCGAGGCAGAACAATTCCTAGCTTTTTAATGCTCTGGCGCAATAGTGTCTCATGATAAGGACATCTATGACTGCTTATATACCACTGATGTCCTTGTTGAGGTCAAAACAATGTATATTCAGTAGAAAAGGTTCATCGAGGCATAGCGAATGGGAGTGGCATGGAGGTATAGTAGTCAAATACAATGAATATAGTACGATGTCTATCTGTCAAGACGTTAGGGTAGCGGAATTAATTACTACTAAAGATGAAATTCGTTGAAACGATTATATATAGCTTGATTAATCCCAGCAAGTACAGTAGCAAATATGACACCAAGCTCTATAATATGTTTCCGTTCATTTCTGATCAAAAATCGTTAATCAAATGCGATATTTAACCATGATATTGGCTTTATTGTTTTACGGAATGGTATATTGGAAGACCTGAAGAGATTTAAATAAGAGTACCTTACAAAGACTTAGAAGCACATTTATTGCTGCAAGAAATTAACATATTAATTCACTATGAAATAAAGATAATAGTAAGAACGTACTTGCTTTAGCAAGTTTGACGTGTGTATAGCTAACGCTCTTGGATATGAACAGACGGTTATATGAAAAGATCTATCCTTCTTTTTTTTATATTTTTTTTAGGCTCTAGGTCTTTTGTATTCATTGTTGTGTGGTTTTTAATTGTATAACAGGATCAATACATTCATTGATCTATTATCAGATAAAACATAGGTATAACCATGTTGTGTTTATTCAAGTCCAATGACGCATACGTGTAATGGTCGATCTGTAAATAAAAATGTCAACAGTTTTAAAAGTATTTCTCTATCTTTCTATAACTTCTATCTATCATTTACACAACATATAACATTCTGCATACATATATTAAAAAGACAAGATTCGTTTAACCATCTATCAAAAGAGGGAGTTTTGGATCACTGCTGAAAAGAAAATTAATGCAGAGTGAGCATATATTAAAAAGACCTTTGGTTATTGTTAAGAGACCATTTCCTTTGGAGTATAAATATAAGAGATACAAGCTAGATAGAATAACTTATTTTAAATCAATAAAACCCTATAGACAGTTCTAACTGATTTACTCGCTTTTTTATTCAATTTTTACAGCAAAATTAAATCCGAACTTCAATTTTGTATAAAAATAGCTCATCATTTTTAATGCTTTAATAAATCAATTCGTTTTATCATTCTGGTTATTTTTACAGTCTTTATTATATTCGATATAACAGAAAAGTCTCTTATACATGTATTGCATTCCACTTGTTGTAAACCATCATGATTATATTAACAGGAGAATGCTATATATGAACATGCGGACAGTTTTATTAGTCACTGTATATAATATTCTCTTATTGATATAATCATGAGCGCTTACTGTAGTGAAATAACTACATAATTGAAGTACAGACAGACTAGAGGCCTGTGCGCCCTAGCTGTAGCGCATACACACTAAAGCATTATTGATTACCTTATACCGCGATACAATCCTTAAGCAGAGATAAATTCTTATGCTTCTTAAATGAGCACAAGTAAATAACCTTCAGTCACAATCCAACGAGTATAAATACAAGCTAGAAAAACTAGTTAGAAAGAACTGATTTACTTTAAGTTGAATAAACTATAATCAAGTTATAATCGACTTTATTACCAGCTTTTACTCTATTTTTATCGCACGTTGAAATACTTTAATTATCACTTAAAGATACATTAGACTACTATGAGTTGGATTCAAAACATGTTCGTTTTCAACGAGACAAGGCCACTCCTTATAGATCAACTATTGCTAAAAAGTAGCTTATCAAAGACAAGTTCAATGTTGACCAAATTTATAACTTGCTACCCCAAAGTCCGAATTTGAACCCAATTGAACATATGTGGCACCACTTGAATGTCGTTTGGGATAATATCCAACTAGACCACATAATGTAGAAGAGCTAGAGAAGAGGGTCAATATAGAGTAGTATAGATTTACTAAGGAGAACTGCTTGAAATGTATTGATATCATATACAATTATAAAACCTTTAAATGTGAGGGTTTTTGCGCTACTAGTTACCTAATACCATCATCAAGCATAGGATATATCTTGGCTGTCCTACTGCACATCGAAATATAAGCACCATATGTATTATATAAGAACGCAGCTCATATGATTTGGAAGTTAGTCATATTGTATATAGGATCTTTCTGAGAGAACTTTATCTTTCTTTAAACTTATGCAATTAAATACAACCCCACATTCTGCACGATTCTATTCCTATTGTCCCTTTATTATTACTTCAGACAGCCAGAACTCTCAAAATGTATGTCACGAAACAGGTGGTCTAAACTTCTCACATTATTCGCATACAAAATAAAGTGAAACTCAATGAAGTATAAGAGCCTTCTATTGGACTTCCTAAAGGCATGAAAGACACACGTATTACTTCAGAAAATATAAACATTGTGTTTTCGATGCCGTTTTGAGGATTTTTGAATTATTATGTCAGTTAACGTATTAAAGAATATATTCTGTTTTATGTACCCTCATGCTTTTAAGATCTTATCTTATATACATGGCAGTTTAGATGCACTTTGAAATATATGTCCATAACACAGACAGGAGTATTATGAAAAGGTTACAAAAGGATAAATATTATACAATACATCTACAGTAAGCATAATGGATCATTGGAAATGACGAAGGGCATAAGACAGTTGATTCTATATTACTATTAGCAGTTATCACTACCTAAATAATTTATTTAGCTGACAAAAGATACAACTTGAATGCTTAAGGCAATTAAGGTGCAAAAGTTCGTATCTATCCAATAATATAATAACACGCATCTCTCCCCCCTATTTCTTTTTATCTTCAGGTTATCGAATAAAAGAAACAGATATTAGTTGCAGGTTTGAATGATGAATTTAAGCCAACAAGTTCTCAAAGATGAAAAAAAAAAAAAGCCACTTGAATACACTAGCAACAATGTACCACTTGGTGGTGTCATTTAAAAAAAGAATCAACAAAGAGAAAGCTATTATACACATGCTTAACAGTTATGTCAATCAGAGAAAGAGTGATAATACTTCTAGGTCATTATAGTAGAATATAAAAGAGAAGTTGTTTCGAGAGGGCACACAGCATGTAAAGTACATGCCACGGAGCTCTGATCAGTCATTGGACGGGGAAAATAACAAAGAACGCGTAACGCGTTCCAAATAAATAAATAAAAAAAACGCGAGATTCGGCAACTGAACTACATGCGCCGTATCAGCATTAATGGTATTTAGCCTTTTTAATCTTCTTTCTTTTAGTTATTTCTTCTTCCAAATAACACAGCAAATAATGGACACAACAACCCTATTGAATATATTAAGGCCTTTACTTAGTACTAACGAAGACGAAAGGGCGTGTGCTGAACTTCACATAAAGGAGCTTTCGCAAAACAATACTGGTAAGACTTTAAAGAGGAGGTGGTATTAGTCATTGATTCAAGACTTACACATTTTTCGTCATTATGGTACTGTTTTCATCAAAGAATTCGCTTTGATTCTCGCTCAAATAGCTATATCACAAAGCTTTGCATTAGATGAACGCCAAATATCCTTTTATCGAACTGTTTATTTCACTAACATTGCTACTCAAATTATTTTATCCTTAACTTGACCTTCCTTTTACTTGGCAGGCCTTACTTTCAGGATATTTGTGTCTACAAGCTGGGCGAGTGAAGAGTATTATCCTACTCATGCCAAAGAAGCAATTCGCGATATCATGTTACGAGGTCTATCAGATGTCAATCAACAAATGCGAAACATATTTGCCTATGTGATAGCCAAAATCGCTGAAGAAGATTTTCCTGCAAAGTGGCCAGGCCTTTTGGATCACTTGATTCGTTCATTAGAGTCTGATTGCGCTTATACTAGAGATGGTGCTACCAAGTCTTTCTCAGAGTTAATGAAATCGGCAAGTGATTTCAACAGCCAACAGGTTAAGCGTTTCTTATTGGAGTTGATGCCTAAGCTCTATAGAATGTTTGCAAATAACAAGAATATTGACGATGAACAAGAGGTAAAGAATGACTAAGTATTGTTTCTCTGAAATAGCGCTAACTTGATTGACATATTGTAGATCCAATCGGCTTACATCAATTCCACTCAGATAATCAGCATCTTTACAGACTTTTTCCCTATATTGATTTCATCTATCAAGAGCAAAGATTTCTGCCTGAATGATATACAGCAACAGGTCATCAACTTTGCAAGTCAATGCTTATGCGAGATAATGTATACAGTCAAATGCTTCACAAGTTATGACGAGGGATTTGACTTAAAGATACAATGTATTGAGGTATCATCATCCACAATGAATACTTCTACTGAAACTGACTGTTTTCTTTTGTGTAGTGTATCTACAGCCTACTACAAGCAGACTTGGACTCAATAAACGCAACACTTCCTCAGCTCTATAGCTGTATTTTAACAGATCTCCAGAACCTCGCTTGGCAATTGGAAACAGCATGCCTTTCAAAGAATAATCTGATCTGCAGATACCTTACTATTGTAAGCGATCTTTGTTTAAAGAGTACAGTGAAGGACTATCTGATGCATGATACACAGCCAACAGAGGATTTCAAAAGGCTCGTGCTTATCTTGATCCATTGTATGAAGATTGTGGATATGGATGGCCGGAACAATACTGATCTTCATCAGCTGATTGACAAGATGCTTGAACCGACAGAGGCTCAAAACCTCGTCATCCGCAATTGCGCCAAGAACACATGTACACTCCTAGCTCAAATTTATAGTACTTCAATGCTTCCCTTGTTACAAGAAACAGTTCATAGGTTCATCACAGAGTCAGAGCCTTTCAAGCAAACCGATCCAGAGCGGTGGTGGAAAACGCGCGAGGCTTGTCTTTTTGCTATATCAAATATCCCAAAAGATGTATTTCTGAATAATCTGGAATGTTTTGATTTGCAAGGTTTTCTCAAACTTGTGGTCTCAAGTGATATTATTGAATATGGTATTTATCATTACCTGTCCCAGAACATTTTGTATTGACGTTTAATATAATAGATTATCCTATTTTGCAGGGCAGAGCCTTCATGACAGTTACGCGTTTCGTCGAACAATTCTCTCTAGAAGACGTAAAACAGTGTGTTCAAATCATTATATCTGGACTGAAGACCAGTACTCCAATTGTTCAAATGGCAGCACTAGTTGCACTGTACCAGTAAGCGATTAGTCGAACTTAATATTCATCAAAGAAATAGGCTTTACTAACAGTTACACCCACTAGCCTTAAAGTATGCAGAACCTATTATGACTGTGTCATTCCATATCAGAATACCATTCTGGAGTTCGCTTGCTCTCTCATCGATGCCACTATAGATGATTCGTTGGTGTTTATTCTCGATATCCTTAATTTTGCAATCGACGTAAGTGAGCCTTTTTTCATGTAAACAAAGAAATCACTGATATACATATCTTATTATAGATTTCTCCACAGAGTGCGGTTGGATATGAACATACTCTGATACCCACGTATCTTCAAGTTTGGTATAAGCTACAGCAATCAGGCACTGGAAGTTCACAAATCTTGATACAGCAAGCACTAGCAGAGCTCGCTGCAAATTCATTATTTTACGGCCCACTCTGCCATAGGGCTTTTCCTATGCTACAGGATATCATTAACAAGCAACCAAATAGTGATAGTCTCTGCAAGGTATGTGTTTCAAACAAAATATGTATTCACAGATAATTAAGCTCTATTACTTGAAGGCTGCACTTGATTTTATTCTCATTCTGTTGGAATGCAGTTGTACTCCTTTGCTTCAGGACTTTGTTTATGAGCTTTTCCCTAGTATATGTAAACTTGCTTCTCGTATACAGGACAAAGAGCTTCATATGGTACAGTATATCAGCCTTAATTACTTTGGATTGCAATGGCCTTTTAACGCGTTTCTTCTATATGCAGGCAACACAGAAATGTATGAGGCTTTTCATTATTAAGGACTCCGAACGTCTTACTGAATGGTAAGTGATCCAGTAAGATCAACAAGTAGGCCAACTCGGTCACTTTATAGGCACGACGAGCATAATAAATCTGGACTAGAGCTTATTGTCGAGTATATCATAAAACTATTAAACAATCCGATCTCCAATGAGGACCAATTTCAGCAGCAAGAAGATATACAAATTGGCCATCTTATGCTTGCGCTTATTGAAAAAGTATATTCCTAAAGTTCAGTACTGTATAGTGTATCTAACCGTACTATTAAATGCTAGACTGGTAATATTATATCGCCTGTTCTCCCTAATTTGCTCTATGGTATCTTAATTCGGCTTGAAGTTACTTCTTCTCAATTCGTTCAACAAGTATGTAGTATTGACCTCTTTACATTACATTGTACAATTTGACTTACTCACCCGACTAAAAGTCATATATTTTATTGTTTGCTCATCTAGTGATTTACCAACAGAAGCCAGTTCTTGATTTCCTTGAGACCAAGGTCAGAGAAGGGAAAAACGGGTTTGAAATCTTGATGCCTTTATGGTTGGAGAACTCGGAGAACTTTACTGGACAGTACTCGTCTAAAGTCAGGTAAGCATATTTGTGTTATGAATTTATACTTGTATCCGACCAAGGGCTCTTTCTACAGCAATCTTGCTTTATCAATAATACTATCGGCATCAATGGACTATCCGACATTGCAAACGATGCAAGCCCAAGGTGAAGTCTTGATAGAAGCATCTCCAATTGGAGTTAGGACTCGATCCCAAGCAAAGAAGCGTACGTAACTACCAAGAAGCGTGCTAAGACGATAGTACTAATGACCTATACGCATTAGAGCCCAACCAATACAAGGCAGTATCTGTGCAAACCAAGATCACTAAGCTACTCATAGAGGAACTTGCTAGTATCCTAACAAATGAAGGTCAAATTGCGCATCAAGATGAATATGTTAGTTTACTCCATCTTCTCGGATGGGTTTATACATCTTAATTAATCCATTCTGTTTCTTAGGAAGAAGAGGAAGAGGAAGAAGAGGAAAATACAGACGATGAGGAATTCAATACATTGCTTGAAACTGTTCCTTTGCAAAGTTAGTACTGCCACATATTTATAGTACACAAATTAACTGGATATCTAATGTATGTTAATAGCCAGCGCTATTCTCTTGAATCAATGTCTCGAAAGTGGAGAAATAAGTGAATCTATAAAGAACATTGACCAAAAGGTACATAAATGAGAATCATTGTACAAAAGAAAGTATCCAAACAATCGTTTACGTAGGCCTGTTTGATCCATTTCTTCAAGAAAGCCATGAACGAAGGTTCTTTCTCAAATCAAATGCTTGAAGATTTGAATATGGAGGAGCAGCTTGCTTTAGATTTCGCTCTTCGACATTAAGCGCTATGTTTTATCTTTCATTTATTACCAAGAATAATAAACCATATGACAGCCTTTAGCTGATTAGTCTGTAGTAGACCATTCCCAAGACAGTATGCCGCTTATCACCGTTAGACCTGCAGCATACTGATATACAATCCTATATCCTTCTAAAGCTTCAGTTTGACCAGAGATGATGTATCCAGCTGTCAAAACGCCAATGGCAGGACCAATACTATTATACAATGCTGCCATGCCGCCTTTGACCATTATTCTTTTATATCCACTTAATACAACCGAATCTACTTGATGCGCTGCTGATAACCAAACTATATGAAATAGCGTGCCTATATCAAAGGATTGAGCTTTGAGATTCACGAGAGCGGCTTATATTGTTTACCTAGTAGTAGCTGCAGCAACATAACAATGAATTGCGTCATTACATGCCCAGGTTGCAGCCAGGTGTAACCTAGAACGCATAGAAAAACAAGGATATGCGCACTTGCAATGATCAGCAAGAGCTGGAAATGGTGAATGGCCTAGAATGTTTTATTCTTTTTAGCAAAATCATTTTGTTTAACTTCTTGTCTCTCTTTTTCTCTTATATACTTACCGAAATGACTAAACGCGTAGCCAAGAGATCTGCAATTAGGAACATGGATCCAATGATCCCAATGGAATGCATAGGAACTCCCAGCGTATCGTGAAGATAGAGATATAATAAAGGTTGTGTCATGCCGAATACGATACCCAAGCAGAACAGTGAAGATAAAAAGGACTTGAGGATCCATTTGGATTGCTGCTGATGGTGATGTGCTGCAATACTGCATCGATGATAATATTCCTCTTCTGCTGGTAGACAAGTGTTTTGATAGGAAGTCGGGTGTGCTTTATAATAGTTTGGTTTAAGCGTAATCAATACGATGATGGGTGCGCTTGGTGGTGGATACGGCAATCGAGCCAATTCAAACGATGGTGGGGAATTCTCTGGGTTATCCAAGAATATGGGTATATGCTGCTGAATTGAAGAAGGGTAATGAGCGCGGGGTGTTGCAAGTGAAAATGGTGATGGAGGCAACAAGGGACTACTACTAAAAAAACATGCAGAATCTTCGTATTCAATAGCTGTAGTGGATGGTATGTGGTGATTGTTGGGTGCAGTTGTTGTGTTGGATAATGCTGAAGAGGTGCTATAAACACTGATCGGCCGAGGCTGAGGTTTAGTGGATACAGAATTGTTGGTGGTGGCAATGCGTTGCAGCATGCTTGCATCTTCTTCTGAAATATGGGATAGCTGCTCTCCAAACAAACTGTAGGGTTTGTAGTAAACATATGAGCTGGATGTTTCTGTTGGCTGTAGTGCGTGTTTGGTTAAAGGAGCAGTTTCATCCAGGGCTTCATTGGTTGGAACATCTAATAGGCTGGGATCGGCGGCTTGTACTGTAGTGGACAATGACAAGAGAAATAATATAACAGATCCAATCAGTATCAATACCATTAGTGTATCAAAATCATGGTCATCATCGAGAGACCATCCAATGCCCAGAGTCAGAAGGATAGAGACGAATTTGCCATACTGCCTTTCTCTGGCTGCGATTTTGACAATAAAATGAGTAACTTATCACGACACATGTGCATGCGTATGCTCACCATACAATATTTTGTAATCGCCTAATATCTTTATAATTGCGCTATCTACTAGTACTTCCAAAGGCTGATAGAATAAACCGTCAAAGATGGATGATAAAACTGCTACAGGTAATGCAGCAGCTGCCCAAGTCGGTGGTACAGACAGTATCAATAGAATGCCCGCCGTTCCGACTGCCGTCAGCAGACCTGTGAATACGCCATGAAGTGAAGGTCGATGGTCTACAAGATCAACCCAGAATGCTGAAGCAGGCACGTTCAATACCATCACACAGGCTGATAGCATGGATATTGTGAATACATCGAATTTTAACATATGAGTATAGTATAGATATAAATATGGATGTACACTGGTAGTGGCAGCATGTGCTGCTGTAAGTAACTTTGTCCAGAACAACATCGATCAGAAAATGAAAGAGAAAAAAAAAAGAAAAGAAATTATGGTTAGTTGATTTATGTATGATCTTTGGCTGCCTGCAACGTTGATAGTAAATAAATAAACAATAAAGAAAAAAAGAACTTTCTCATTATTCAGAACATATGTCAGTAGATTAATATCTTGCAAAGGTCAGTTCTAGCTTCTCTTTTAGGGTTAGAAGCTCAATTTCAAAGGTAGATATCTAGCCTAAGCCTAAGATCAGTCCTTGAACGACCTATCGGATAAAAGGCCATATGAGCCAATAGTACTGATTTATAAGCGTTAAAGGGATGTATTTCTTATAGACCAGGAACATGGAAGATCCACCATGCAAATGTATATGTAGGTTAGAGTAATGTCTTAAATCAATTAGGACTAAAAAGGATCTTATCATCCTCTTACCAAAGCAACTTGGGACCAACTTCATCCCTGGGTATGCTTAACAGGGCACTACTCGCTATTAAATAGTTTAACCATCAAATAACATAACTATAAAATCATCACCAGAGCTGCACCAGCTTTACTAAGATTTTGTATTCAAATTTCTATTGCCTGCACTAGAAATGTATTATTACTCCATTGTCTGTCTGCAAATCCACCAATAAAGCCATACATCAGGGCCTTTTAAAGACAATCGTGTAACTAGACTCAAAAAACACTTAAAAAGTTTGGGCTCTGGTTTCGAATTGTCATCCTTTCTTTTTTCTCGCATTATCATGGAGTTTCCAACCACAGTCCATCCTATTCATCCTATCTATCAAAAAGTATGCGATGAACACAAGAAAAAGCTTGCTTTGGCATTTCAAGCCCAACCAAATACTGAAGTAACGCCCGAGATTCAGTACAAAATGATCACCGAGGTACGTCAAGCAGCGGATGAATTTGCCAAAAAGTTTTCTGTACCAGAAACCATTCGAAAAAAACAAGAGGTTTTTGGTGGTCCCAAGCACTTGAAAATTGGCACCACTGTCTTTAAACCAGTGGGCACGGAGAATGAGATTTTACCAGTGATTCTTTACTTGTAAGTCCTTTCATTTTGCTATTCATCTAAAACTCATATCTGAACATCATTAGCCATGGTGGTGGATGGATTCTTGGCAGTGCTGTTTCTCATGCTAAGCTAGCAACCGATGTAAGTTTTCATCATTTGACAGTCAATGGGACTGACTGTGTGTATTAGTTATGTATTAAAGCACACGCCGCAGTCATGCTCGTAGAGTACAGTCTTAGTCCTGAAGTCAAGTTCCCTATTGCAATCGAGCAAGGCTTTGCTGCGTTATGTTGGCTTCGAGAGCATGGTAAATCCATTAATATAAATCCTGATCAAATAGCAGTTGCTGGAGATTCTGCTGGAGGAAATATGGCTACTGTTATATCTTGTAAGCATTCATTTGGTAAACTTGATAATATACTGATAGCATGCTGTAGTAATGGCTAAAGATCGCGACATGAAAAACGTAATCAAGTCGCAAATCTTGATGTACCCAGCCGTTGGTGCTGATATGAGCTTGTACGAATCGTACAAGACTTATGGTGGTGGTGAATGCTACCTTTCTATAAGAGAAGCTCAAATGTGTGCTAAATCGTATCTCCCTAAGCCAGCTTTAGAACTGAATGATCCTTATGCCACACCTATATTAGCTACAGTTGATCAGTTGAAAGGTCTACCCCCTGTTTTGGTTTTGACTTGTGAATGTGATATTCTACGCGATGAAGCAGAAGCCTATGTTTCTCAATTGACTGCTGCTGGGGTTTATACAGTAGGCACGCGCGTATTAGGCACTATTCACGGTTATATGAGTACACCAGTTCCTGATACACCTCAATACCGTACTTCAATTAAAATGGTCTGCAATTTTATCAAAGAGCATTTCGATGCCAATGAATAAAAGCCATAAAACTGTCTCGAGTGTTTTGAGAGCTAAACAGCATAAAATACACGCGTATCCAAACTAACTAATAAAGAAGAAGCCATCTTGTTTATTTACAATATAAAAGAAAGGCTCTAAATCTACTCGTCACCGAGAAGAGCGAAGGGGTTGACTATACAACATAAGGTGAGTAATAATAAACAATATTTCTATCAAGCGAAACTTACAGGTCTTCTTTTCCTTCTCCTTTTCCTTCTTTCTATCCTTGGACTTGCGGAAAGACATGACAACATCACTTTGGTTGGGAGTTCTAGTGACACCGGGGATAAAGGCCATCTTTACGGGAGGGGCCTTTGCAAAAGGACTACCAGCTAAAGCCAAAAGCATAGTACGGTCATAATTGACACGATTACCTACAAATACAATACAATTCAGTACACTGATTGCTTGTTTGTTCCCCCTCCGAGAATGGCTTCCAGAATTTTGGAAATTTAATAAATAGATCGATCTCTAGTCAGTTTCGCGATTGGATAATTCGCAAATGAAACCGATAAATGTACTCGAAAACTATAGTAATGGTATTTTAATCACCTTGTTCAACAGCCATGATCAAAGAGTTTCTTTCAAAAAAAGTCAAGGGCAAAACTTGAGTCGATTATAAAATTTTTGAGAAAATGAAAATCACAGCTTTAATAATCAGCCAATGAAATCAATTTATTTTTCAATGTAAAAAAAAAAAAAGTACACCCTAGACCCTTTTCTTTTGTTACACGCCTTTATTATAGAATGCAATCAGAAAATAGCATTGGCAGCTTGCGAACCAACTAATAAAGTATAATTAGAATCAAGTCCTACTATAAATACATTTCTACTTACGTGTAGCGCCAAAACCCCAAGTAGCGGCAGTTGCAACGTGTCCTCCGAACTTTTTAGCCATATTAGCTACCTTTTTATCACCGCCAGCTTCTTCACCTTCGTGTGGTTGGCCTGGCACAGCTGGTACAGCTGAAGGCTGGCCATAGGCTTGCATTGGAGGCTGTGCAGGTGGCGGTGTATACATGGCAGTAGGAGGAGGAGGGTAACTATAAGGCATCGTGTTTTGCGGCGGTTGATATGCTGGTTGTTGGGTATTTGATGTGTTACTACTTGTTGAAAAGGATGGTTTGGCAGAAGTAGGTGGTACCCAAGGACGTTTCGCTTTAATAGGTGGTCTATCATATCAAGATCAGCCAAAAATATGAAGCATTATTGCAAACATAAAACTTACGCGAGCTTCTTGACGTGGTTCTGAGGGAAGATACCAGACTTGCCGTTCACTGATCCTTTCCACCAATCATCGTTTACTAATGTATAAATACCCAATTGTTTAGCATTTGGATTATATATATATAAAGAACAAGAAGTTCAATTACCATATTCAGTTACTTCTATAATATCGCCTTGCTTAAAAGATAAATCCGTAGAAGGGTCTTCTCCGTGATAGTCATAAAGCGCTTCAGCTGTAGCCAAGGACGATGACTCGTTGTTGGGTTTCTGAGTATATGCTGGAGGAGGTGGGGTGGATTTTTCGGGTTCTGAATGAAGTATGTTTTTAGTTACGGTGGGCATAACCATCACAGGTTGCTGCTGTTGAGTAGGAGGAGGAGAGGGTGCTTGCCATTCAGGTGTACGTCGCGTAGGTAGTTTTGGAAAGGTAGCATTATTCGACATTTCACGAGGTTGAGGTACCGGTGCTGTCAAATTATGGTTACTACCGTTGGTAGATTTACGGGTAGGTAAAGGAGGTTTTATAGTTTCGGCATTAGTTGGAGTCGTAATTCGAGAAGGCAAGATAGCTACTACATCTCTGTATGTTTGCTGAGGTAAAAAGTTGTTTTCTTTCAAGAAAGAAAGGTCTTTCAAAATAGATTCCAACATATAATTGGCAACATGTGTAGCAGATTCATCAACCATGGCTGTTTTTGCTTCTAATTGTATTAATGAAAGGAGAGGAAAGAAAGAGACTGGTCTAATGCTCCTATAAAAAGATCAGGCTTGGAATAACACGCGTACTTGATTGGATATCGGATATTAAATTACTCACACCGACCAAAAGTAAGTTCTAAAAATCAATGAATTACTTTTAATTCCACTCTGTATTAATGAAGAAGCGCTTAATAATATAAGGTAATTTAATAAGGTTTGTACAAAGTTTGATCACACACTAAATGATGCGGAAATAATGGGGGGGGGTGTTATTGAAAACAACGTTTATTTTGAATTTGCGGCAATAATGCAAGCTATTTATACAAGAAAAATTGTAAAACAAATATATTCGTACCTTGCTCAGATTATCGAACCTACAATAACTACAAACCAAGTCTTGAAAATGCAATCTTCACGCTCTACAAAAACAAATATTCGATTTTAAATTCCGACCAGAGGTATGCCTTACTTTGCGTTCTAAAATTGGGCCATCTGCTCCATTTTTAATTTGTCGACTGACACTACGGCATCTAATATAACCATTATTGGCTGAAGTACTATGATTGTGCTATATTTTAATAATTGGCTTTGAAATACGTGCACTTTACATAAATTAGCTCTAAAAATCAACAGATCTCTCAACTAATCTCGGTTCAGAATCATCTGATCACAAATACAAGCTTCTCAAAAAGATAGACCCAACCTACTAAATGATCATCTAATAGCATAATCAGTATATTTCTATTATTTTATCAAACGCTTTGCTTAATCTTTGATTGATTCATTTTGCCCATTCGTTCCAGATTTCACAATCGATTTTAATACGGATGTCTCCGAAAGAAATTTCTAAATGTAGCAAGCGTAGTCTATTCAAAGCTTTCGCATAGAAGTTGTGACGAGGTGTGAAGTTCTGATCAGCACACATATCTCCAGAATGAAAGGGGAATAAATTCTTCTCTCAAAATATTTCCTTTACCAAAGATTTTAATAAATGCGACAACTTATTTGGCCCATAAACTACTATATTTTCCAGAAACTTTATTTGACTACGCTATTACAAATGTATTTCGTTAACAAACAATTGATAGTAAATTGTATGTAATTTTTTATATAACGTAGTTCTACTGATATATAGATCCATCTCCTGAGCTTGACTAAATATTGCTTTTGATTAGTATCTTATATGCAAAATGTGCAACTGCATATGCTAAAAACGTTCATTTAGTATAATTAAAAAACGCTGGAAGCCTGAAACTGGATAAATCGTAAGGGATATGTTTTACCTTCTAAAACGATTTTGACTGGGTGTAAAATAGAATACTTCTGATTGGAAATCGGATAATGAATAAGGTCTGGACAGTTGAATAGATCTGGGAAACTTTTTTTTTTGATACCACTGACCATTTAAAAAGCTGTAAATGATTCGAATTATACTGCAAATTTTGACTGCGCATTTAATGATAAAAAACGCGTTATAATTAACATAAAATAGCGAGATATTCCCGAGAAACACAAGGCAATTCAATTTCTCTGGTTTAGATAAACGAGTTCTAATAGCTGTACAAAAATGAACACGAGAAAGAGCTTATATATACGCTTACAGAGATTAGAAACATGTTATAATACCTGGATTGTATAATATATATCATTTGTGAGTCCTATCAATGCTCTGTTGTTGATCGGATGTTCCAGATGATCGTGTTAAAAGGCCGAAATAAACTGCGGTGACGTTGCATGGTTGGTTTCCATGCTGCTGCATTATTTTATTAATCTCATCGCTTTCTCACTTTCCTTTTTTCTTTTTTCTTCATCTTTACCTTTTTTTACTTGTAAAAAAAAACACACATAAAAAAACAAGAGATTTTTTTATAAAAAAAGATTAAATACCTTCTTCTTTTTTTATATTAAAAGATACCTTCTTGAAAAAAAAACCTTTATTTTTCATAACACATAAAAAAAACCAAAAAAAAACTTATAAAAACCTATAAAAAAACACACTTTGAGTACCCATCCTCATCATTTTTCTATTAAAAAATTTTTTTCTTACACAAAATCAGTAAATAAAGATGGCTTCACCTACCGAGAACAATAACGAATTAAACTCTGGTTCTAGTCTTGAAGAACAACAGCAACCAGTTCAAGAAAGTGGTATTGCATCAACCACATCTCCTTCTCCCTCCGCTTCTTTGTATGTTGGTGAATTGGATCCTTCAGTTACCGAAGCCATGCTATTCGAAATGTTTAACATGATCGGTCCTGTCGCTAGTATTCGCGTCTGTAGAGATGCAGTGACTAGAAGATCATTGGGCTATGCTTATGTTAATTTCCATAACCTAGTTGATGGTAATTATAACAATGAATTGTGCCGCTCATTGTCTTGACCCCTTGCTCTATTATAGCTGAACGTGCTCTTGAATCACTCAACTATAGCTTAATTAAAGGACGTGCCTGTCGTATCATGTGGTCTCAGCGTGATCCTGCTCTACGTAAAACTGGCAATGGAAATATCTTTATCAAGAACTTGGATCCAACGATTGATAATAAGGCGCTTCATGACACCTTTTCTGCTTTTGGTAACATCTTGTCTTGTAAAATCGCACAAGATGAAGAAGGAAAGTCCAAAGGCTATGGTTTTGTTCATTATGAAACTGAAGAAGCAGCTGATAATGCCATTAAGCATGTCAATGGCATGCTTCTTAATGACAGAAAAGTGTAAGTTTACCATTTATGAAACGCGTCTTATTGTGATCATTCATCCCCTTTACATAGTTTCGTCGGCCATCATATTCCTCGAAAAGAACGTCAATCTAAGATTGAAGAGATTCGTTCTCACTTTACCAATGTCTACGTCAAGAACTTGGCCGAAGATGTGGATGATGAGGAACTCAGTGCTATGTTCGGTAAATTTGGTCCAATCACTTCGGCCGTTATTACTCGCGACAATGACGGTAAATCTCGCGGTTTTGGTTTCGTCAACTTTGAAAATCACGATGACGCTTATAATGCTGTAGAAGCTCTTAATGAAACCGAGCATCATGGTCAGCAGCTATACGTTTCCCGTGCACAAAAGAAAAACGAACGCGAGGAGGAGCTTCGTCGTCAGTATGAACAAGCCAAACTGGAAAAACTGAGTAAATACCAAGGTGTCAATTTGTACGTCAAGAATCTTGATGACGACGTGGATGATGATCGTATTCGACAAGAGTTCTCAGTGTACGGTGTCATTACTTCTGCCAAGATTATGCGCGATGAAAAGACCAACGTCAGCCGTGGATTTGGATTTGTCTGCTTTTCTTCGCCTGAAGAAGCTACGCGTGCTGTTACAGAAATGAATGGCCGTATGTTGGGTTCAAAACCTATATATGTTGCATTGGCTCAACGCAAAGAAGTCCGTCGTTCTCAATTGGAAATCCAAATGGCGCAAAGAAACCAAATGCGTGTAATCGGGATGGGCGCTGGTGGTCCTACTGGTTACATGCCTGGTGCTCCCATGTTCTACGCTCCTCCTCAAGGTGGCTTTTTGCCTCAAGGTCAACGCCCCATGTTCCCTCAAGGTCAAATGATGCCTCGCCCTCGTTTCCAACAGCAACCTCAACAACCTCAACAAGGTTATCCTCCTATGCCTCATGGTGCTTATCCTCCTATGCAAAGACCACCTCGTGGTCCTCGTCCTCCTCGTGGCGGTGCTACTCGTGGTGGTATTAATCGTGGTAGCCCTGGTAGACCTGAACAGCAGCAGCAAGCTGAAGTTCCCGGTAATGATTTAAACGGTGAACCTCAGCCTTTGACTAGTAGTGCTCTTGCTGCTGCCGCACCTGAAGTCCAAAAGCAAATGCTTGGTGAAAGATTGTATCCTCTCATGTAAGTCTCTATAATATATCACATCCCAGTTCTTATTACTAACCTTATCAAATAGTAATGCTCAAGAGCCCGAATACGCTGGCAAGATCACTGGTATGCTTTTAGAAATGGATAATACAGAGCTTTTACATTTGATCGAAGATAACGCATCATTAAGTCAAAAGGTTCAGGAAGCCATGGATGTCCTTAAGCAGCATTTAGCTGCAAAGGAAACTAACGAGTAAGAGTTTAAGACTTTTGCCTGTATGCAAAAAGAAATAAATAGTTCTTTTGTTATAATGATGCTGTTCAAAAAGTGTATTATAAGCTGATTTACTTTGAAAGCACAATCAAACACTATATCTATTATGTGTGGAAATTACAAAAGTGATGGGAGATGAAAGGTGGAGGGGGGGGGGGGGATAATAATACATAATAACTTAATCAGAAGCAGAGATCATGTTTTCAGGTCTGACCCATTGATCGAATTCCTCAGAAGTCAAGTAACCAAGAGAAAGAGCAGCTTCCTTCAAGGTAGTACCTTCCTTATGAGCCTTCTTGGCACACTTGGCAGCCTTATCATAACCGATATGAGGGTTAAGAGCAGTGACCAACATCAAAGATTCGTTCATGATGCTGTTGATCTTCTTTTCATTGGCTTCGATACCGACAACGCAGTTCTTGGTGAAAGAGCTGGAAGCATCAGCAATAAGACGAATAGATTGGATCAAGTTCTTGATCATGACAGGCTTAAAGACGTTGAGCTATTATATAGACAGCCATTGGTTAGATCGAAATCCACTTGAATAATCATGCTATTTACAAACTTACCTCGAAATGACCATTGGAACCAGCAACAGAGACAGCAGTGTTGTTACCAATGACTTGAGCACAGACCATAGTCATGGCTTCACATTGAGTAGGGTTTACCTTGCCAGGCATAATAGAAGATCCAGGCTCGTTCTCGGGCAAAGAGAGCTCACCAAGACCACAACGAGGACCGGAACCGAGGAAACGAATATCGTTAGCAATCTTCATGAGAGAACAAGCGACAGTGTTCAAAGCGCCGTGGGCTTCGACAATAGCATCGTGGGCAGCAAGAGCCTCGAACTTGTTGGGAGCAGTCTTGAAAGGAAGACCAGTGATGTTGGAGATGGCATCAGCAACCTTAACATCGAAACCCTTTCTGGTGTTCAAACCAGTACCGACAGCAGTACCACCTTGAGCAAGGTTGTAAAGACGCTCCAAGGTGCTCTCAACACGAGCAATACCATAGGTCAATTGTTGAGTATAACCAGAGAATTCTTGGCCTAAGGTCAAAGGAGTAGCATCTTGCAAGTGAGTACGACCGATCTTGATGATGTTTTCGAATTCAGTAGACTTGGCTTGAAGAGCATCACGCAAGTTAGTCAAAGCAGGGATAAGACGGTGAGTGATTTCAACAACAGCAGCAACGTGCATAGCAGTAGGGAAACTAAAGGTATTTGTCAGCCAATCAGTTAAATTGTTAAGGTGATATATACATATATACTTACGTATCGTTGGAAGACTGGCTCATGTTGACATGATCGTTAGGATGAACGGGGTTCTTGGAACCGAGTTCACCACCGAGAAGCTCAATAGCACGGTTGGAAATAACCTACAAATGACGAGAGCTTCTTTTTAGTAACCTTAAATTAAGCTCATCAAACTTTATCCCTATTCTAACCTCGTTGACATTCATGCTAAGTGAAAGAATCTTGGTGAGTTTACAATGGTAATGCGCATCAGTTTTTTCAAACTTACTTGGTTTGAGTACCAGAACCAGTTTGCCAAACAACAAGAGGGAAATGATCAATCAAACTGCCATCAATAACCTACAAAATCTCTAGATAAATGACCCTTCTTTTCTATTACATACTTCAATAAATCACTTACTTCATCAGCAGCCTTTTGGATAGCCTCACCGACCTTGGGGTCCAAACCATAGGTCATATTGACAGTAGCAGCAGCCTTCTTGAGGACACCAAAAGCACGAATCAAAGGCTCGGGCATACGTTCACCTTGTCCACCAATATCAAAGTTTTGGAGAGATCTAATGTGTCAAATATGAGTAATATGTCATATTTTCTAGGCCAAATCATCTGCCATTACCTTTGAGTTTGAGCACCCCAGTATCTGTCAGCAGGTACTTGGAGATCACCAAAGGTATCACGTTCAGCACGGAATTTTTGCTATATAAAGGAAGGAGAAAAAGATAAGAAACTGTCAGGTACAACTAACAAATTGCTATGTACCAAAGCAATAGAAGCACTGCTGAAAAGACGGTTGGAACGGTTAAGGGTAGAAGCTTGACCCAAGAACTTGGAGGCAGAGGTACGCAACATGATATTACTTTTCTGTTTGTTAAAGAAAAGAAAAGAAGAAAAGAAGCAGATTTTACAAAGTCAAAATATAAACTTTCTCCGCTTGGTTGAGATATAGACCGGGGTACCTTTTTGCTTTTCATGCTTCGCGCGCTTTGGTGTTAAAAACCGGAAGCAAAACGAATGGATAGGTCTTCTTCCTTGATTCTCCGATTGAAAGTTCTCTATTAACCCCACACTTCTGCAAAAAGACGAATAGTATTCCAGCAAAGCTGTACTATTAGCATTCCAGCGTCAAAATCATTATGGTTGTATATACTGCAAGATAATCCACTTTGAAACAATCAACGTTAGTGTTACTCAAAGTATCAAACAATGATTTTGGAATGTCCCCAATTTCTGATGTAGATCGTTGTTTCCTATTTCTTCCGTATTGCTTTTCTGTCCATTCGCTGGTTTTGTATGGGTTCTTTTTCTGCATGATATAAATATATTTTTCTCTCAAAGACATATATGCTGATGAGCTTATGCCCCTCTGCTTCTATTTCAAAAGATATCTAGTCTAAATAAAGGTTTATAAGGAATCCCAACTTGGGAAGCGTACTTAATATACGTAGTCATGCAATATACTGTAGATAACAGCGTGCTAATATTTGATTGTTGCATGTATATCGCCAAGTAATGTGCTTCGCTTTCAACTACAACACAGTTGCTCTGTGCTAACACTTCGAGAAGATCCAAATTTCATAATGAAACAGAAAAACTTAATGACGTTATGGTTTTTACCTGAAACCAAATGTAAACAAAAAGCCCCAGGCGTCATATTGAAGCGGTTTATAGAAAAAGGAAAAAAAAAATACTACTATTTTTTGTAATAAAAAAATTGACATTTCTATTGCGACCTGTTTTATTACATAATATATCAATTGCTAATACAAGCAAGCGTTTTAATCCGGAAAACAAAGAATTGGCGTCATATTAAGGCTATACAACATTTTAACTGTCTATGAATTAAAGTCAGGACGGTTTATCTTCTACCTTTACAATGTACCCATATCTCATGCCTGGAAATCTAACAATTATATACTTTTTGGATTTTTGTTCATTGTTATGGCCTTTTGTATTGATTCTCAGCCTCCAATAAGACTAACGCTTACTCTTTAATGCTAGATGTTATTGGGTAACTTCCTTCTTGGGGCAAGCGTAGAATTGCAATTTTTTAAAATTGAATGTTCTGATATCGCATCCTTAAATCAACCAAAGCTTCATCCTTTGACAGCATCGCTTTTTCTGCCAATTAAGGCTTCTTAAAAAAAAACTACTAGATTTCCTAAAGTTCAAATCCTGCCTTAGTAATGAGTAGTTTGTTTGCTCCCAATGTTTGGAATAGAGAACCTACCGAAGGTATCAGATTTCGCAAGTTGCTCGAGAGAAACGGGTCTCATGTATAACTAAATCGATGAATTCAGAACAAACCGATACTGTCCATCATATCAGCGCATAAGTCTTGAAATTTCTAAGATCGCTCTAAATTTATTGTCCATAGACATCAAGCAAAACCTCGGGTTATCGAACATGGTTTATTAACATATTTATCATCTCATTGATTAAAAAATAATTCCCATTTTTATTATCAATAACGGATATACAAACCGAAAAAAAAAAATCAAAAAATAATGATAAGTCATTTGTTATTCATTTGCTGAAGAATCTTATCGTCTGCGAAATCGCAATTCGGCTGCTTGCCTAAACATGATTGCAACTGCTTACTTCTTTCGATTGAATCTTACGATCCCTACTGGGTTTGAGAAAGGTGCCGTTCTACCTATTGGGAGCGATAGAAGAAGATTAAATCAACATCAGAATGACAAACAACGTGGGCTTCCAAGAAATTAATAAAAAATTCCGGCCTGGCTATTGTTAGGCTTCACAGATATACAGTCTCTATAAAACGAGGAAACTCGATATGCTTAATACTTTCTCTATCTATCAATATACACTAGATTCCTTTTTTTAAAAAAATGCATCGTTTATCTCCCTTGTTTTTAGTAAGTTATTGCTACTATATCATTTGCTCGCTTGAGTCTAATTTTTATTTTTTTTATTTTATATACATTAGAGTCTATAAAAACACATTTATACATTTATAAATATACAAATCTACGTTTGTAATAAACTATATCTTCAAAGTACTGTATTTACGCTCTACATTAGGGTTTGGGCCTTGGGTATACCATCTCCAATTTTAATGTCATACTTGATACCTATTACATATTCAAAATAAACTATTGAATTTACTAACAGTCTTACTTGTCTGAGCACAGTGAGCGCATTGTATTTTAACAATTGGCATTAAATTCATATGCATATAGGAACAAGACCATTATGTCTATAGATTTTTCAACTGACAATGATCAAACGTTATATCTGATAGATAAACCATATTCGGAATGAACTGTTACAATGGTTAAAATTATTTATTCAACCATCGCACATTGAGTATTAGTATTTGTTGAAGATTAACGATATATTTCATATATTTCACATCAGAGTATATGATCGGGATTACTTGCTGACTCACTGCTTTCGTTTTCTGGACAATTTATTATTTCTATCACACTTGACTAAATTGTGGGATACTCTTATATTGAAAGATCTATGCTTTCATTGGCCTATGGTATGGAAATTGATCCTTAAGGTATGTATTAGCTGTGTCAAACCAAAAACAAAAATTTGTATCCGAAATCTCAGATTAGAAAACCTTTATTCGATAATCCCGAGGACTGAGCGTTTCTATTACTCAGACCCTGATCTAAATCGCTTGGATGTAACAATGGTGGATTGGCATACGAGCAAGCCCGCAGAAAACCATCAAGGTAACAACTATATAAAGAAAAAATACCCATTAAAAGGTAAAAATTTTTGATCTATACAGTGAATCTCCGTTTATAACATTACTTTATGGGTTCAATGACAATGATGGCCTCAGATTAAGATGGTCTGTAACAAGACGATCACCTATCGTTCTGTTCGCTAGACGAGTTGTTTTCTATGATAAACAGTTGAATCTACTGATGTAATATCAACACGCCTCCTCGCTGAAATATGAGTAAAGACGCTTTCTAACCATAAATACCAAGAGAAAATAGTCAGAAATTTTTGGTTAATTGCGAAATCTCGAGATTGTGTTACGTTTAACCAACCTAAATTCATACTGTTAGTTGACGCAAAGTAGAGAATTTAAAAGAATGCTACTGTGTACCTTGCAGTTAGTGTGACAAGTATATCCAGAAATTTTTGAGTTTCATTGGCCAAATGTCACTTTGAGAGTACTGATGCGTGTATACCTTATCAATTTTCGTGATCTATTATTCAATTATGTAGTTCCAAGGGGAATAGACAGTCGTTCTCATCATTACCGTTTGACATCGTATAAATAGGCCGAAGAATAGACATATTTCTCCTTTATATTTTTTTTTCACAAAACCAAATATGATGAAACATCTTAATATTTTGGCGCCTTACATGGCTTTAATGCTTGTGAATCAGGCCTTTGCTCAAAGCGAACAAGGTAATGAGCTACTGCTAGCAAAGAAAATGCTGTTTTTGTTAAGCCTTTCAATGTATAGATGCAACAGATACTCCATCTCAAGAGGAAGATAATTGTGCTGCCCTTCCTATTGAAGACTACAATTTGGGGCTACGAGTTGGTTCGATCTTTATTGTTCTTGTAACAAGTGCTCTAGGCACTTATCTTCCCATTATTATGCACAGAATCAGTCCTTACAAGGAAGGAGGCGTTCGTGATTGGCTTTTGACTATTGGAAAGTTCTGTAAGTGACAGGTTCTATGAGTCAATCATTCAGCTGACATATATTTTATTTTATCAGTTGGTACTGGTGTTATTTTAGCTACTGCTTTCGTCCATATGCTCCCTGACGCTTTTGAAAGCTTCGGTAATCCCTGCTTAAGCGAAGGATGGTTGTCTTATGGCGCTTTTGCTGGTGTATTTTGTATGATTGCTTCATTTGCTCTTCAGCTAGTAGAGATACTCTCTGTTTCTCATATGAACAAAATGCACAAAAGAAAGCAACAAGCCATCGAGACTGAATTAGGTCATTCTCATATAAGCGAGGTTAATGAGAGCCCCTCCGAAAATATGGCTCAGCCTACGGTTTTCAAAGGAGCTTGGGATGCTGAAGAAACAAAAGACAACTATAATCAACATGCACAGGTACACCATATTGGTGATAGCCACGGTCATCACCATGGCGTTTTTTTCGATGAAGATGCTCATAGACATATTGGTACTTATATCCTTGAACTTGGTATTTCTATGCACTCTGTTCTCATTGGCGTTGCTCTGGGCACTACTTCGAACGATGAATTTATCACTCTCTTGATTGCTCTCGTTTTCCATCAGGTAATATTTAATATTCGTACGACAGCCTTCTAGTAGAAACTAACTTTCATCTTCTCTTATTAATGAAATAGTTCTTTGAAGGTATGGCTCTCGGTGCACGTCTTAATGATTTGGACTATAATCGCTGGTACAAGGCTGCCCTAATGGGTTTGATTTATACCATTATGACCCCTATTGGTATTGCTATTGGCGTAGGAATTCGAACTGCATACAACCCCAACTCATTCTCGGCCGTATTGTCTTCTGCCATCCTTGATTCCCTCGCTGCTGGCATTCTACTTTACAATGCCTATGTATCTCTTATGAGCATGGAAATTAGTCATAGCCCTGCTTTCCATAATTCTACTACTAATCGTAAAGTATGCAGCTTTATCTCCATGTACGTTGGTGCTGGTCTCATGGCGTTGATTGGAGTATGGGCTTAAAACAGCCAGGGCTTTAAGCATAAACCTCATATTCTCTCTTATACTATATACTCTATCATCTTATATATCATAATAATGCTCATTCTATTTCATCTATTATTATTCTTGTCAAAATAAAACCATAAGTATTTATTGATACAAAAGTCTCCAGAATGAAAACAAAGTCAGCACAGATACCTACTACGTACTTTTTTTTAAAAAAAAAATATTATAACAATTATATGAGAAGTTTATTATGAGCATCAACTACTGATCAGATGTGATGTTGGACTGGGATCAATTAAAAGATTTGTAGATTACTAGAAGGGGATAATGTAAAATGCGTGACTTTTATAGCTAATCTTTAAAATGTACCGACCTACTGGAGTTTGGTCAAGTAACGATTTTAGTATATGTAATAGATTGCTCTGAAATATGCTATTTCTTAGATGTGACATTAAATTGAAATCAATTGAGGAATGCAAAGACGTTAAGAATGGCCGTATTAATGACATATGTTGAACAGCTACTGAGAACTATTAGAACTCACATAAACTGGCATTTCAAAACTAGGTATTATTCAATGACAAGAGTGCCCATGCTCAGAGATAATAAAGCTACCCCCACCTATACTTTGATGCGTACGCTCCATCCTTTTGATTTTCATCATACTAGTACTCTTTGGAGGGCGATACATTTAGATGTATATAATGGATCGATTACTTTTATACTCAAGAGATGTAGCTTTGAAAAAAAAAAGCTACATGTCATTCAAATCTACAAGATTAATTTTCTTTTGACATTTCCTTGGGTAATAGCTGCATTGGCAAGGGAGCCAATCTTTGAGGAATATGACATTTTTCTCTAGCTCTTGCTACCTATGGAAGTACATGTATTAAAAAGGCTGTCTTATGGTTTTTCATAGACGTTTTCGTAAGCCAATTATAAGTTTGCATGGTATGACTGAATTTTTAGGCCTTCTGAAGCATTCTTTTGAAAGCACATTAGTAGGCATTATATAAACTACAGGCTGTTAAATATATGCTGGTATGTACATACTAGAGGAAGTTGGGTGTCTCACTGCTGGATTCTCTTGCAAGTTAATTAATACTGAAGGGCAAGCTATATTGGAAGCAAATGTTGTACATTATTGACTACTAAACGGATATCGCACATTAGAGGTTGGATATAATACCATTGGCGAACTATGGGTAAGTTGGAAACAAGGCCTAAGCATTCATTTCAACAATGATAGTTCTATAGGGTTACTATAATAATTCCTAGGCGAATGCTAATATCTTTGACAACGACGAATTTATACATGCTGGTGATCTTTTCAAAATGACTGAGCAAGGTAATTTTGTTTACATTGGCTGATGCAAGGATATCATTAAATATCATAGACATGATATGAATAATGCTTTATCAATGTTTATTCATTTATACCAATGGTACTATTAAATTATCTCTCAAGATACTGAATCGGCTTTGGTATAGTTTATTGAAGATTCACTTTTTTGATACAGATTATTCGATATATATATCTTATCCTTTAGTGACTGACTGTGCAGTGTCAGTGAATGCTTTAAAGCAGCAATCTGGCTTCCAGAAGGTGTCGTAAAGCTTATTGATAATGAGTAAGATTGTAATGAGACTAAGCAAGAGGTTCTCGAATTGATCAAATCGTAACTTCGCGTAGGGTTACATATTGCAAGATTTTGCCTAGAACCTCTACTGGTAAAATAAACCGTTTAAAACTCAAAAATAATCTTGCCGGATGACTCTGCTAATAAACATTATAAATTTAGTTGGGAATAAAGGAGACAATACGTCAAACAAAGAGTAAAAGAAAAAAAAAAGAAATATTATTATTGTTACATATTACATCTTAGTGCTACTGCTTTACTCTTCATCATCTGGAGGATAACCATCATCGACTATTAAAATAGTTAGTATAAGAAGCCATTGTACAGATTTTATCTGTACCTTTTCGTCTAAACAATGTAATCTCTTGTTGCTTGAAATAACGACGGTTTTCCTCATCAATCAATACCAAATTCAAGTAATATCTTGTAGAGAACTTTTTGTTAACATCTAAAGGGATCAAAATTGTTAGTATGTTATATATCAGTACGCTAATTACAAACCTCTGAAAGTAGGTGTCAACTCAAATCCACCAAGGAATAAACGGATTGGAATAGTTTCGCCTTATAAAAGGATCAGTCCAGGCTCTCCCCTTCTATCAGTTAGTTTTTTTTACCTCTAACAGGTGCGCCATCCATAATCTCAAACTTGGTAATAGTTTCACTTTCATTGTATACATTTGGTACTAAAAAAATATACATATTAAAGCTCTTTTCGAGATTAACAATAGAAACTTACAGGCACCAGTTGTTTCGCGTCTAATAATAGACAGTTCCATGGTCTTGATCTTGATACGGACTAGTAAGAAGTAAATCTTTCCAACAATAACATCTTTCAAATGGTATCTGAAGCTTGGTATCAGTAACCATTAAATACTATATATAAAACCTTACTTTGATTTGTTATATTCAAATTCAATATGAAGACAGTCCTCAATACCGACTTCCATCTTGATAGAATTGTTTACTTCGACAGGCATTCTATAGGAGTTAACCCACATATCTCTTTCACGGACAATGTCTGCTAAACGACGAGCAACGGTAACGCGGACAAAGTATCTGAGTTTAAGGCACATTAAACAACCAATTACTAGTAGTACACTGTGTGTATACAATACCTAAGCTTCACGTTGATTCCATTATAACATTCATACTGCTTTTCGACGTTTTTGAATTCAAACTCGAAAGCAGCATTTTGACGCAATTCCCCGGGAGCAGCCAGTTCTTGAGACAATGTTAAAAACTCGTGCGATTTACCTTTGTCATAAAAGAGCTCTATCAAAAGGAAAATAAGCGTCTTTCCATTGATATATTCTTGGCAATACCCTACCTATGCTACCAATGAACTCTACTTTGATACCATTGTGTTCCAACTTTTTACCATCTCTTAAACTAATATTAACCTACATGTGCTGAAAGGTCAATCTTCTTGGCATTTTGATTAATCTCGGTCATCTTATTTACCTTGCCGCTAACAGTTTCTCCATCAAGGAATACAGGATGGTTTTCTTTTTTATCTTTGTCTATTTTAACCTCCATAAGCTTCCGGTGCTCTTCATTTGTAAAGTTGATTTCAATATCTACTGGAGTAGATAAACCAAAAAGACTCTGTTTTTTTAAAGAAAAAGAGAGAGAGAGAAGGTTTTCAGTAAAATAATATTTAAAGGAATCGTTTGGTTAATTTACAGCCATCGACATTGTTAAAGCGTGTTTATGTTTTAATAACTCGAAGGTTCAAGTGAGTAAAGAGTTAAAAGGCAAGAACCAAGCAAACTGGATAGATATACATTTCGTAGCCCGCTATAGTATCCCCAAGTGATGTCACGAGCAGCAAAGGTAAAAAAAAGCTACTAAATCAATAGCATTCGACGCGTATCATGGCTGTAAATCATACTAGCTTTTGAGTCAAAGCTTTAAATATAAACAACGCGTATCTGGCTATGCATAACAGCCAATGTTTTCATCATAAATACTCAGTTTCAATAGTATTATTTCTCGGCAAACTTAACTTAGCGAATCCTTCATGGTCGTATTATATTAAACCCTTTACCGTCAGATCGTAGTATATGATTGATACAGTCCTTGCATGTTTTAGTAGCTCTTTCAGCGATAGCAATCCAATTTTTACCGAGATATTAAACGAAACAGGAATGGAAACTTGCTTGAACCACTTAAACCTTTGTGTTTTAAAGTGGAAATCAGACTATGCGGCGTTTGATTGGATGACAGCAATTGAATGAATCAATATTTATTATCATTAATAAAGATCAACGCGATCTTTGAAAAGTAAAAATAAAGCCTAGATAGATGTCGATTATATCGATATTTTTACGGATAGTTCAATTGAACATAGAATAGCATAATAATTATATTACATCAAGCATAAATGCTGAGAATTTAACCTGTAATTTATTTATACATTTTTTTTTAAAAAAATTTAGCTTCATGATCAGAAATTAGATGTTTTATATATAAAGGAATATAGAAAAATACTACATATACATACCTTTATATACAATGGATATTCTAGTATCGGAATTTCTTTCTAAATCATTGTATGTACTAATGTAAATATGTATGTATATATTTAAACTGGAATTTTGGCCCTTTGTTTTATTCAAAAAACTGCTGGAATTGGTCACTTATTTTTAATGGCCACGGAGTTCATATGATAGGTATTATTGAAACTCAGGCAGTACCCGAGACAAGATCTCATAAAATTTTTTTGACATTAAGTTCTATTATCAATCCATTTCACTTTTGTTTTCAAATCATGGAACGCTCATTACCCAACATTTTAGTCACTGGTACCCCAGGTACTGGAAAAACCACCACAAGTGAAATGATTGCCGAGGCAACAGGCTTGGATCACGTTAATGTTGGTGAAATTGTGAAATCAAAACAGCTTCACGAAGGTTATTTGGAAGAGTTCGATACACACGTTTTGGACGAGGATAAAGTAAAGGCTATACACACCATATAAGCAGTGCAACATTTTTTTACTGACATACGTATAGCTTCTCGATGAATTAGAAGAAATGTTAAAGGACGGTGGAAAGGTGGTGGATTTTCATACTTGCGAGATCTTTCCCGAGAGATGGTTTGATTTGGTGCTTGTGCTTCGCGCCGACACTGCAAGTCTATATGATCGTATGGTGAAAAGGTGAAGAAAGTAACAACTTGATGTTGATAGCAACTAAACATAGTCATTTTAGAGGATATAATAAGCGAAAGATGGATGAAAACATGGAATGCGAAATTATGCAAGTGGTTTTGGAAACAGCACATGAGTCTTATGCTCCAGAAATTGTAGTTGAATTACAGAGCAATACAATTGATGACATGGAAAGCAACGTAGATCGCGTCAAGCAGTGGTTAGAAGCTTGGAAAATCAATAACAGTAAATAAATAAGAAATTTTGGTTTATTAGAGTGAATAATTACAATTAAAGAAGGATTTTTTGGGCATATTTTGGTGGAGAAATGCAAAAATGTAAAGTATAATGCCAGTGAAATGAGTTAAAGGTGAAGAGCATAAGGATAAAAGAAAAAAGGAATGATAACAAAGAGAGTGGATATACATATATATAAGATACTTGATTTATTGTTTAATCCTTCTTGTTACGAGCAGCGATGTGAGGATGAACCATGAAATCATCTAAAGGTTTTCCACCAGGAACCATTGGGAAAAGGACTTCTTTTTTGCAGACTACAGCATCCATCACAACAGGACCATCATGTTCCAAGAACTCTTTCATCTTTGCTTCTACTTCTGATGCTTTGGTAACGCGGATACCTTTAACACCCATGGCTTCCGCAAGCTTGACAAAGTCAGGATTCTTCATGATCGTACCAGAATAACGTTCTTTATAGAAAAGATCTTGCCATTGTTTCACCATACCTTGGAAAGAGTTATTTAATAACAAGACCTTGACTCCAATGTTGAACTCAGCAGCAGTCGCTAACTCCATGGCTGTCATAGAAAAGGAAGCATCACCATCAATATCAACAACAATATGATCAGGCTTGGCTACCTTGGCACCAATGGCAGCTGGAAGACCGTAACCCATTGTACCGAGACCACCAGAAGTAATGAAAGAGCGAGGAGTATTCCATCTGTACATTTGAGCAGTCCACATCTGATGTTGACCAACACCAGTAGTAATGATAACCTTGTCCTTGATATCTTTGGTTTGACGGTCAAGTTCTTCAATCAATTGCTGAGGTTTCAGCTTTCTTTCATCACTAGTAGTTTTTTCATAGTAGAAAGGGTACTTTTCTTTCCATGTGAGGATTTGATCAAGCCATTCCTTACGAGGCGTGCTCTTGATATGAGGAACAAGCTTTTTCAAGTTCTCAGTAACATCACCTTCAATAGCTTCGGTAGCTTCAACGACCTTGTTGATGTTCTTGGGCATGATTTCGAAATGAAGAATACCGCCACGACCTTCCTTGGCGGCCTTGACAGCTTCAGGAGCAAAAGCAGAGACGCTACCAGTGACACGATCATCGAAACGAGCACCAAGAGCAATGATTAGATCGGCATTCTGCATAGCTAAGTTGGCATAACAAGAACCATGCATACCCAACATATGGAGAGATTTAGGATCTAATTCATCATAGGACCCAAGACCGTGAAGAGTAGTAGTGACAGGAATGTTACCATGATTAGCAAGAGCAGCCAAATACTTGGGCCCCTCAGGGTCTCCAACTACACCATGGCCTGCATAGATGACGGGACGCTTGGCATTGTTAATCAAATCAGCAGCACGGGCCAAGACAGGGTGAGGTTTGGAACGTGCCTCTTCAGTAAAGGCGCCAACAGCAGTATTAGGAATAGCGGTAGGGCGTTGAGGAATCATGCAAGTAGTGGGGATAGGACGCTTGAGAACACCAGCAGTAACATCCTTGGGGAGATCAACAAGAACGGGACCGGGACGCCCACTTGTAGCGATGGTGAATGCTTCATTGATACGACGAGGAAGTTCGGCAATATCCTTTACCATAACATTCCACTTTGTGCATCCACGAGAAATACCCACAACATCAGCTAATAGATAAAAGAAGCGTATAAGCACCCAATGCTTAGTCGATGATTATAATTACATACCTTCTTGGAAAGCATCAGTTCCAATGGCAGTTGTAGGTACTTGACCAGAGAAAACAACAAGAGGAATACCATCAGCGAGAGCATCAGCCATGGCAGTAACTACATTAGTTGCGCCTGGACCAGAGGTCACAAGAACAACGCCAGGTTTACCACTGTAAAAGGTTTAAGTTAAACAAAGAATAGAGTAACACAGATAAAGATATACATACGTTGCTTTGGCATAACCTTCGGCCATGTGTCCAGCACCTTGTTCGTGTCTTGGAAGAATGAACTTGAAGTATTCAGATTCATAGATAGCATCAAAGACAGGAAGAATAGCGCCACCAGGATAACCAAAGACATGCTTGACTTCATGTCTCAGCATCATCTCATGGAATATTTCACCACCAGACATGCCGACAAATGAATCGTCCATTTCTACAGGTGGAGTCTTTCTGCTAAGGCGTTGAACAGCCTTGGGAGCCTTTTCGCTTGCTACAGCTGGGCGATCTGAGTGAGCGATGGTTCTATAATATCCGATTTAGTACAAGCAATTGCTGATTTATATAAAGAAACTTACGGTGAAGCAACTGCACTCTTGGTTTTATGTGTGGTGTGGATACCGGCACAAGCAATGACAGCTCTGTGTCGATACAGTCCAAGAGAGGCTCTGGAAGTAAATAATTTCGCTGAATTTCTCGCTGTTGACGTTGCAAGCATTTGTGATATGATTAGTTAATGTATGTAAAGAAGCAAAGAGTTCTTTATATAAAAGAAAGGTTCTTGTTTAAAGTGTAAAGAAAGAAAGAAAGGAGAAACAGACGAGGAAAAAATTACGATATTATATATACCAACTGTATCTGCAGTGGAAGATCTAGAGGGTTTTGGACGCTTTTATGTAGGACGAATCACCTTCAGCCGGCGATTGAAACCTAATGAGTCAATGAATAAGAGCCATTTTTGATACGCCAAACATATCTAGGCTTTTGTTATCATACAAAGAACCGAGATCATTGATTTGTAAGTCGAATTGAACGTTTTATTCTGATCAAAAAATGTATATGCTGGTCAAAACGGAATACGTTATTTGAAGATGATCAGTTATCTATTAGTTTACCTCAATAGGATAAGAATTATTTACATGTGAAATGAGATTGGTAGAGTAGTTTGCTTAAAGGGATATATTGTGAGTCAAACCAATCAAATCATATCATTTGTTGAAATGCATAGTGTACAAGATAACACGAAACCGTCAGATTGATTGGCTGATAATCAATATGATTCCTATTTGCTCACCGAACCAAATGCGGGGAAAGCAAATCGGAGTCAAGTAGACGTGATACGTGGTTCTACCACTTTAAACCTTGATTGAATTGTACGCGGCTATCATCATTTTAACCAGTATAATTACATGGAAAGAGAGAAGATAGCATGCTCTTATAGTTACACATCTAAATACAGTAGTGCCAAATGATGATTATTTGGATATAACTTGTTTAATTGCGCTTTACATAATATTAAGAAAGGTCATGAGCTCTACCACTTCAAAGATTGAGAGCGCATATTTCCCATCAAAGACCAAAACGTTGCAACACAATCTGAATGCAAAACACTTTTTACATACGTATAATCTTCTCAGTGACCAAAGCGTATAGCATCTCATAGACGCCTGTTAATACAAGCTATTCTTGAGCAGCTGCGAAATAGAATTATACCAACAACTTCTCAATAGAAAGCATTACAGCCTTAGAGATGGGAGATTAAAAGGCATTTTATACACCAAATTGAATTCAATAAAAAATGTGCAAGTCAAACAAAGGCTTAGTTCTTGAGTGCAACGACCCCAGGATACCATTGCACTAACTGGGCGCATAATTTGCTACTTTACAGAAATCTCTTTTTCTGAGTTTGTAAGGCTTATCTAACTTGAATTAAGATTTCAAGATCAGGAAATGTCTAGCGACTAAGCCAATCAGGAGCCTTTACTCAAAATGTATCACACTCTACACATGTCCAACCTCATTGGCCGGCTCATTTTTGATACAAAACTTGTCTAAATCTTTGCAACCAAAAAGACTTGCTGTACAATCAGTGAATCATATTGCGAGAACACGAATGAAAAGTCAGCATTTCTCGAGTTACATAAGAAAATATGCTTTATATAAACTCGATATTTATATTCATTAGCTTCTCTTCTCAATTTTATACTAGAAAATAACCTATATTGACCATGTCTTCACGTCTCTTTGCTACTGCTCTCCGTAGAGCTGCCACTATGGCTCGTCCTTCTGCCATGACTACTGTTAGAGCTTCCCTCAGATCATCTGCTATCAAAGCTGCCACTGTATGTTTCTCAATAATCATGGGCTCGAATGTGTATTAACCTAAACTCTCATTTATAGATTGCTCCTACCATCCAATGTCGTGGTATGAAGACTCTCGACTTTGGAGGCTCCAAAGAAACCGTTTATGAGCGTTCTGATGTTCCCAAGGAAAAATTGCTCGAAACTTTCAAGAACGACACCATTGCCGTTCTCGGCTACGGTCCTCAAGGTCGTGGTCAAGCTTTGAATTTGCGCGATAACGGAGTCAATGTCATCATTGGTCAACGTGAAGGTAAAACTTATCAACAAGCTATTGAGGAAGGTTGGGTTCCTGGTAAAAACTTGTTCCCCGTCTTGGATGCCGTTGAGAAAGGTACCGTTGTGATGAACCTTTTGTCAGATGCTTTCCAAACCGAGATTTGGCCTCAAATGAAGCCACTCTTGACTCCTGGTAAGACCCTCTACTTTTCTCATGGTTTCTCCATTGTCTATAAGGATCAAACTCACATTGAACCACCTGAGGGTGTTGACGTTATCCTTGTCGCTCCCAAGGGCTCCGGTTTCACTGTGCGTCGTCTTTTCCAAGAAGGTCGTGGTATCAACTCTTCATTTGCTGTATACAAGGATGCTAGTGGACATGCCAAGGAGCGTACTATTGCTTTGGGTATTGGAATTGGCTCAGGTTACATGTACGAAACGACTTTTGAAAAGGAAGTCTACTCTGACTTGTTTGGTGAGCGTGGTGTATTGATGGGTGCTATTCAAGGTTTGTTCCAAGCTCAATATGAAGTTTTGAGAGCCAACGGTCACTCTCCCTCTGAAGCCTTTAACGAGACTGTTGAGGAAGCCACTCAATCTCTTTATCCTTTGATCGGTGAGCGTGGTATGGATTGGATGTATTCTAACTGCTCTACTACTGCTATGCGTGGTGCTCTTGATTGGTGGAAGCCTTTCCATGATGCCTCCAAGCCTGTCTTTGAAGATCTTTACAGATCTGTCAAGGATGGTTCTGAAACTGCTCGTTCTCTTGACCGTAACTCTCAACCTGATTATCGTGAAAAGCTCGAAGAAGAGCTCCGTGAAATTCGCGAATCTGAAATCTGGAGAACAGGCAAGACTGTTCGTCAACTTAGACCTGAGAATGCTGGCAAGAACTAAATATGGCTCGCATACACCGTGTAGAAAAAAATACTTAATATCTCTTTATTTCTTTGCTTTTCAGTTTACCCTCCGTTATCTTCGCTCTTTGTATACACATTTCATCATTAAAAATCGTCTATCCTCATTACTAATAAATATGTTATAAATATGTAATATATTCTATGTAAGAGAAAAGCAATTGCCCTTATTGTTAAAGTTATACAATTCACAAAAAAAATGAATGTTATATATTAGCAAATGGGTAGATCTTTCGACACAACCGTACATACTATAATAGATCCTGATGTCTAACTGATGTAGCGACTTGTTGTGAGCATGGGATGCTCATTAGATGTGACTTTTCACTGAGATCAGTAGAGATCGCTCGTGTTGAGTATGTTGAATAAAAAGCGGGGTCCCATGCGGAAAATGAAATGGTAATGAAGGATAAAATAGTTTCATATGGCACTAACGCGATTAATGTATCCAACAAGAAGGCTAACCGCATGGCCCTACACGTTGTGTGATGCCTAGGCTTAATGGAGGTACACAACGAAGGTAAAATAGTACTTTCAATACTTGTATATGCTTTTACATTACTGCAAACAGGCATGCATGCACTACTATCATAGTTGTCTGAACTTTTTTTTTTCAAGCTGATAGACAACTATAAAGATAGATAAATCAAAAATAATGGCCGTTTTAATCTATATATTACTTGAGTTTTCAATATGTTTATTTGATCTGGTTCGCTGTACAGCTATAGTTTTTATAATTTCAAGTTTTTTGTCGTGTCAAAGCTATGATGATGGACCGATAAAAGTCTCCACCCAATGAAATCTATGCATCAATAAATCAACAAAAGAGTACAGGAAAAGAACGGATCATAGAGAGGTACTAATGCACAAAAGTACGGTTCACAATAATCCAGACCTCTCTATACAAAGCTCTTTGATTCTCTGTCTTGTTTTCACTTAATGAATATTCGCAACTTTTTATTCCCCAATGATGAGATTAATGGTAGATTATTAGTTGGCTATAGTTTTTGCTCTGTTGCGCTTTTTTTTTTTTTGTTCGTAAAAGAAGAAACTTAACACGTATCTTACTATTCAACAAAGGTATATAATGTTCGAGCCACCAAAACAACCTTGTTTTTTTTCAAATTCAGGTAACCTGTATCCTTTTAGTATGTCTTTTTGTCACTGTGATATGCAACCAATCATGGACGACTCCATATGATTGGCTGTAACTGCCATGATTCATTTTTTAATCTACTTTATAAAGGCACATTCAAAGTTTCTTTTTTCTTATTTCCACTATCTTTTCTATCAAATATATATATATATACATATATAGTTATCCATTATGTCTCCCCAAAAAATTTCTATTGTATGTCTTCCTGGTGATGGTGTTGGACCCGAGATTGTTGCAGAAGCTGTCAAAGTCTTGAAGGTTATTTCTGAACATAGATCACAAGCACTTGGTGTCGAATTTGAGTTTAAGTACGAATTGATTGGTTTGGCTGCTATGGAGAAAACGGGCGAACCACTTCCTGATTCTGCTCTCGATGCTTGCAAGCAGGCTGATGCTATTCTTTTGGGTGCTGTTGGTGGTCTCCCTGGTGCTCAAATTGGTAGTGGACCTCGTCCCGAACAAGGTCTTTTGAAGCTTAGAAAGGCTCTCGATTTGTATGCCAACTTACGCCCTGTTTCCTTTGCCTCTGATAGTCTCACTGGTCTTTCTCCCTTGAAAGATCACGTTGTTCAAGGTACCAATTTTGTCTTTGTTCGCGAATTAGTTGGTGGTATCTACTTTGGTGACCGTAAAGAAGCTGGTGAGGATGGAAAAGGTAAATATTTAATGAATGATAGGTTCGGGAAGAGATGTTTAGACGCGTTTCTTGCTGTGGATCCTTATAAAGCGTGGGAGAATCTATACTGATTTTTATTATTATTATTTTTTTTTATCTACCTGCAGCTTACGATACCCTTCCCTATTCCAAAGAAGAAGTTGAACGCGTTACCAGGTTGGCCGCTCTTTTAGCTCAAAAGCAATCGCCTCCCGGTAAAATTCACTCAGTCGATAAAGCCAATGTGTTGGCTACCTCTCGTCTCTGGCGTAAGACTGTCACTGAGACCATGGATAAGGAATTTCCTGAATTAGAGTATGATCATCAGCTTGTTGATTCATGCGCAATGGCTATGGTTCAACGCCCTACCAGCCTTAATGGTGTTGTCTTAACCGAGAACATGTTTGGCGACATCTTATCTGATGAAGCATCCGTTATTGTTGGATCTCTCGGTTTGTTACCCTCTGCTTCTCTCAGTGGCCTTCCTGACGGTAAGGGTAAATGTCTTGGTGTCTATGAACCTATCCATGGCTCTGCACCTGATATTGCTGGTCAAGGTATTGCCAATCCTATTGCTACTATTCTCAGTGCTGCCATGTTGCTCAGATATTCTCTTGGATTCGAAACTGAAGCCCGTGCAGTTGAAGAGGCTGTCCGTAAGGTTTTAGACTCCGGGTTCCATACCCGAGATCTTCGTGGTGACAAGTCAACTATTGAAGTCGGTGACAAAGTCTCTGAGGAACTGGCTACTTTGTTAAAGCAAATCAACTAAACATTCCTTGAAATATCCTTGATAATATGAACCGCTGTTATCTCATTGTATAAAAACCTCACGATTTCCCCTCCATCTTTTCTACATTTTATTATAATATTAAAAAAAATTACTATGGACTTCCTTCATTTTACATCGCTGGCTTTGTTATTTGTGATCTACATAGAAACTAGAGCAGTGGTTCTCACTATAATGATACTGTCAACTGACAGGGAAATCATTGTTAGATAATACTTGATTTACAGTGGATCATGTTTTAAAATACTGTATACCACTTCATAATTACGATCATGCATGTTTTTAACCTTGCCTATGTCATCTTGTATTTCTATATGCACCATTAACTTTATATCGTAACAGTATACTCGTTTACTAACCGTTGGTTTGTACGTTTTGGTCTGAATAGTGTCTCATTCTCTAGCACTATATGGCTATCATTGATCAAAAGACCAATACTGATGGACATTGTAGATTTTTGGTATCTTAAATAATAGTAATAAAGGAACAATAAGTATAGCATCATGCAGAATGTGGAACTACATTTTACTGTACAAGTTTAAAAAATAAGACTAAGAACTCTCGAATGTATTTTCAGAATGACCTTACATACTATATGCTTAAATATCAAAATGTTGCAGCAGATGCAATAGTTCATTTTGGACTTGTATTACTTGTCGTATCTTTTCTAGAATAGTATTGAATACAATCATTTTTGATAGTTAATTCATAATATAGTAAATATTATGAATTATAAACCTTGAGCTTGATGCAGGACCAAAATAACATACTGCAAAAATGTAAAGTCAATTAATTACTTAATCAGAAATCAATGTTATATTATTTTGACACTAAAATGTATCATCAAAACGCATAAAGCGTTATTAATGGCGCTAATTGAAAGTAAATACTATAAGCTTTGATATGGGACTGATAGTCTAATGCAACCCTTCCAAGTAAATGCTCTAATCTTGTGCCATAGTAGATCATACTACTTGCCTCAGTATCATGACCTTTTGTTGATCGAATGTTGCGTAGAAAATATACATTATTGTGCATTCCAGCAATGAACTCGTGTATTGGCTCTTTCTCTCCCTCTATATACATAGGTTGAGAATTGACTTTTCTCCAAGACTTGAAAGTGGCCCAGTATGTCAATAACTAAAATGATCAGCACTATATTAATTGAAGGTTATATATTTGGTGAAAGCACACCACGCTCAACAGTCAGTAGGGGGCTATCGCCTTGTTTAGTCTTCCGGGCGTGGTAGTTGGTAGAAGCAACGGTATTTTTTCCGACTTTTCTGCTTTGTTTTGTTCTTGCACAAGGTGATTCAATTATGTATTTCATTGAGATTGCATAAATATATTATATCTAGCAGTAGACTCGTTTCTAATATATAATCCGGTTTTTAATGGTTAAAAGATATTTATATTTCTTAAGCGAAACTGGCACTTATTTCTTCCATTCCTTTTTGCACTAGATTTTAGTCGATCAATGATCATTAAAAAAGCGAAAAAAAAGGAGATAGAAAGTCATGATATATATGTGTGCAACAAAATAGGTACAAGTCTTGTAACTTTGGATAATAACGAGCTCAATAAAATAGCTGTAGTGGATGAGGATCTCGGGCTGTGTTTCAAGCCTGATGGTTTTGCAGCATAATTTGAAGGTTTTTACTGACAGTAAGTCTAATAGTTGGATGAATTCGAAATCTTATCGATAGTTTTAGTTGTGAAAATTGTTACAGACGATGATACTGAGGCATTTTATACAGCATTGATCGTGTAACTGGAAATCTTTTTTGGATAGTAGACTACCTTCAATTTTTCAATTTTCTAATTTAAACGGTGTCGCAATAATCTCTTGGCCTTCTTTTATTAAATCAATATCCAATAAAGGATATGTTTAGAATTTTATAGTTTTTTCATATTAATAAGAAGAGGGCCATAGCTTGTTCTGGAATAGGTTATTTTTGCAGAGGTAACACTGTGACAGGATATTACTTCAATTTTGTATATAATATATGGATGTTTTAGATAAACAACAACGATTTAAAAATGATGGATAATGTGATTATCCACAAGAAGAGTGATATTGAAAAAGAGATTTATAAATTTGATTTACATTTTCTATCTTATTTGCTTCCATTGAATTTGGTGATTGGATAGTTTGGGTTTGTTTACAAAAGCAAAATGAACTGAGCAGAAAAGGCTTTGTCTTCAAGGATACTTAATACTTGTAGTATTATTCTTCCAAGCAGGATTTGGAAATTGTTTAAAGGGTGACGCTATTTGTACTGCCTACTATATTGTCGAAATGTAATGTTTGTAGACTTAAAAAAAAAGTGTCTGAGAATTCAACTTTTCTATAGCAAGAAATACTCTTCAAGATTAAGTAATTTAGAGTTCTTACCTATAATCCTAAATAATAATCATGATGAGTTTCAGTGAAGATCGACAGCCTATTTATCTCTTTAACATTTGAATTCAATAAGACTCAACCTTTCATCACATTCTTACTAAACGTTTATTTGCCTCCATCAATTTTCTTATTAAACTATTTTTTGCTTCTTTTTACGTCAAATTACTAGCTACACTTTTTTATGTCTTAACTCGGAAGACTTGGTCATAAAAAAGTTGAATCCTTGACACTTTTCTTTTTACGTCTACAAGCATTACATTTCGACAATATAGTAGGCAGCATTATTCAAATCCGATTTAGTTGGGATTTTTTCACAATCAGATTTTGCAGTTCAAATAGCATCATCCTTATCTAAAATTTATATGGCTTTTCACCAAAGCTTGATAATAAGAAATTGACAAGTTTAATTTCATTATTTTGGCAAAAGATTTTCAAAAATAGTATACAACAGCTCATTCTAAGTAAGAAGCGCTTATGAGATGTAATATTGGATCGAAATCAGTTGAGAGATATATAGATTGTGGCGCCTAATAAGCTTATACGAAATACATTTAGTTCTCTATAAATAAAAAATAAAAAAATAGATATACCATATACAAAATATATTCTCTTTAATCGTGATATTATTAGGTATTATAGCTTTTTATAAACATGCACTAGTCAATAGATGCGACGTTAAACTGGGGTCTGTCAAGTAGTCATTAGAACAATGAGTGCAGTTTAATGGAAGAGTTATGGTTGAAGCGCTGCTGCGCTCATTTCTAAGTGTATCAATCTACAAAAACGATTCAGTCAAAAATCGCATCTGTGTGTATAAGTACATTTTTTGGATAAACTACTGCATCCACTAGAACTATTGCTTAAATGAAACACTATATATTTAAGTGTTATTAATTTATATATGTTTTTACTTAAAGTATCATGATGATTTTCTATAGATCTCTCGATCGATCTCGGTCTAATGTCACATTTAATGAGTAGATCATGATCAGAATGAGTTGTTGTACCTGGTATGATCACAGATCTATTCTAATTTCATAAATTGCATATACACATTTAATTTATAATCTTCATAAGCTAATTATTATTATTTTTTGTCTACTCAAACACCTCAAGTTTAGTGTTCCCAATATCACCAAAGTACTCCTCATGCACAATCACGTTGCTTTTTTTTTCCTTGTGCTCAAGTTTTAGAGTAAGAATTCCTCCAACTCGTTTCAAAGTTTATAAGTCAAAGGTCTATTTTTACATGTCGGTCAAGCCATCGCGTTTGCTTGATATGTGAATGTAATATATTGATTATATATATTTAAAAATATAAAAAAGGAACAACCTTTAAAGGCAGCCAGTGCAGCGTATCCTGCTCAAAGGAGACTATTTTTTTCAAGCGTATCAATCATATGTGCAATTATCCTCTTGAAACAAGTTTAGATGTTGGTATTGCGCGGTATATAAACGGAAATGGCGTTCACTTGAGACAAGTGCTTTAGCACCTTTGCAAACAAGCCCGACATCTCTTCCGCCAAGATGCATATGTGGACATATCAAAAATAAGTCTATTGATATCCTTGATGATCACAGTATAGCTTAATGCTTCAAGTATGTCTTCAGAACATGTCTTTTCGTAAAGGTGCGTCAATGTAGCAGTACGTCGTATTATCTTGGCACTGATATCTTCAATCTGAGTTCAAGAGAGCATTTGGATTCACTTGCTAGCGCATTGTTATATATGGAACCAAATTCTAAGTGGTTGTTGAAGCATACAAGATGAAGCTGCCGATCCAATGTCTGTGCATGCAAGTCGCTTTTCAAATGAAAGTGCTTATCAATGATTGAGCGAGTATACTGATGGTTTTCGTCGTTGTAATGAAACTTGATTCGTAAAATCAAGTAATTTTTCCGCTGGCACAGAAAGTTTAAAAGTTCATCCTTGAAACAGATGCGTTGCTGGAGGCTCCATTTGTCTATGCTGTTAGTTACGAATCCCATTGTTAAGTGCGATAATCCAGTCATATACTGCGTAATAAAATGCATAGTATTCACACAAAATGAATTAGTGGTGGTGTCAATGTCTTGATGGCCGCCAAACGATGCTCCAGCGCTTGTTGTAGGCTGATCGTTCTGTTCTGTTGGTATTTTTCGAAAAACGACTCAGTATCGCGCTTTGTTAGTAAAGACACTCAAGGATTCGAGCGGCTGTGCGCACTCAAGAATACCCAGACAATCTTGCATATTCGCCATCCCATCCTGAGGCAAATGTTCAAATATCGTAACTGAGGAAACGACGAGACAAGAGAGCAGGGTTATCCATCTTATATAAAGCCAGCCTTGTCATACAGTGCCGCAGTTGATAAACCGTTTCCAAGTAAATTTGTCGTTTTTCTGCCTGTATCAGTACTCGGTTCACGCGAAAACTATGTAATAAAGGCCAATGTTTTATCATGGCAGCAATCGTCTCTGATTTGGTGAAATAGGTCAAATCAATACAGTTATCCGAGATTTCAAGCTGTTGGATATTGGGAAAGTAGTGTATCAGTTTCGATACTGCTTCGGATTTCAGGTGCAGTCGAGATCGCCTGGGCATGGTGTAAGTATGGCCAATTGTAAGCTGTTTGATGAATCCAAAAGAAGACGGCTCAGCGTAGTTGAGGAAGCATTCAAGAACTGCTCCACATCGTAAACTGTTTGGAGGGTGACATGTTCGAGAAAGGTGCGCTTTGCTGGAAGATACCAAGCCTTGCAAATATACTGGCACGTAAATCTGTTTTTCAGTGAGAGCTCTGTAAAAATAGCTTGCCATATTTCAGTAGGAATACTGTATAAATTGGTATCTTTTGTATATATAGAAGTAAAAGAAGAAAAAAAGACTATAATTAGGCGATACCCATTGAAAGGATTATTAGTGGTAAAGTATTATATTTCAGTAGCCGCCGTGTAACTACCTCGGTCTTTCTTTTGCAGGAAACGAAGCTCGCGGTTAAAGTTTTTTGTAATCATATCAAAAAGATCTTGTAAGCTCGGTATAAAAAAAAGAAGAATCTCAGTTTTACTTGAAACTTACTTACTAGAGATTTGTGACTGATATTCTAGTTTAAGCTCAATAAACCATGAAGAATTCAGTTCATTCTTTGGAGACTCTGTGCGCTTCCAAAAAAAAAAAAAAAAAAAAACAAAAACAGTTTTGTTGATTGACATGATGCAGGAGAGAAACATGTTGCAGTGTATGTATCAAGGATGCCTATGCTCTACTAGACATCTTATTTAATTCATCAGCGTGATATATAGAGTAGATAATTATATACAGTAAATAAAGGGCTCAATTGTTCCAACTGATTCTAAATTCTTGATTCCCAATCATCACTTTGCTAGGGATAGAATTTAAATGCATTGGTTTAAAGGGACGTGCTCCATCATCTTGAGACAATCGCTGCAAGAGAATCGTAGCATTGATTGTGTCAATAATGTCTTTGTCATTCATGGTTGTAGGTGAGCTTGACATTGACTCTTGCGCAGGAGAAACAGGTGACCAGGATTGGCTGCTGCTACATGATGGGCTGTAAATAGGCGTGATACGAGGCTCAGATGCACGTCGCATCAATGGATGATCAGTAAAGATAGGCGGTAATAGCCGCTGTTTGTTTCTCGATAGTACTCTCTTGCTGTGTCCAATCAATCAGAGGGAAAGAGGGCGCTACGCGAAATGTAGGCGAAGGTGTCGTGTTGGGTGATTCTGAAAAGGACTTCCGAGTTATTTCTTCTTGTCTTTGATCTAATTCCATCTCAAGGCCGCATTTCATTAAGCCACGAGGTTCGTTTGATGAGTTCAAAAGACTTGATAAAGACATTCGATGAGAAATAGTCTTGTTAGTAGCCTTTTACTGTTGGTTCGAGCAAGACAGGTGGAGTGGCCTTTGCTTTACGCATAAAGTCGCGTCTATATGGATGATTTGCTTGGCGCATGGTTGCATAGCCGCTACGGCGGTTTCCCATCCTCAGGGCTTTCTTTGGATCTAGTAAGAGACAACCGTATTCCGGATGTGTAGGATCAAGAACGTCATTGATAAAGCGTGGACCGAATATGGCTACTAATTCTTTACGAATCATCCAGGACGTTCTTTTGCAAAGGATATATGCCAGATCATAAGGCATCCTATACACAATGCATTAATTATCTGTGTCAATGGCTACGCTATCCATTGGATTACCAAGTGCCTTGTATTTTGAGAAAACCTCCACGAATCTTTTTGACTTGTAATTCGGGGTTAGAGTCCACCATCTTTACAATGTCGGCTTTAGAGTTGCCTAGTGATTTCCAGATGCCGGTAAAATGAACATAACCTGGTTTAGAATTCAACGGGAAAGGTAAGGGACATGAATACGGCAAATCATTCATTTCAAACGTTACCTGACTCTCTATCCCACATTATTGACTGTCCATTAATGAGGTATTCATACACTGTAACATATCAGTACAAAGGTTTACTCTAATATGTCGAAATTCTACCTGGAATGTGCCCTCTTGGATCTAATGAAGTTGTATAGTTGGCCTTTTTGACCTTGATACGATGTGGAAGAGACAAAAGGTCGAAATCTCGGACAATCATTATCAACAGTATTCATTTTGGGCTTAGATTTTAGATGGTTTAATGCAAGCATAACAGTTGTAAAGAAAAAGAAAAAAAAAAGAAAGAAGAGCCGAGGTTTAGAATATGAGTACTTTGAAAGTCGAAATGGGAACCGAGTCAAAAAGAAGGGTTAAACACTAAAGAAAGTAGGAGCTTTCTCGATAATTATGGCTTACAGAAATCCCAAGGGATCCGAGAAATATTTAATTTATGCTCTTTTGGAGAATGTATAAGACGCGTCTTCATTATTGCGCTATGTAGATCGCTGTGTTCGGTTGCAAGTGGTGTCATTTGACTTAGTATAAACTCTAACTCTGCAATTGTATGCTTATCAGTAACCTCCAAAGCTCTATATCGTGTGATTCTCGGTCGATTCGCCTACTTGTAGCTTGCGATTCTAGAGAAAAATGTTTATTTCTCGAACATGTGTGCATTATATACCAAGTAAACTATAATTGTCTGACATGTGTTCCTTCTGGATATAAGGTGTCTCTCTCTTTTTTAAGCTTGAGCATTTCAGCAAGTGATAGTACATGTGTCTTATTGCTGGTTTCGTGCTATGCGTTAATGCAAATTCCATAAACTCGAAAAGAATGTAAGGTTGAAAAGGCATCTATCATCTACCAAAAAAAAAAAAAAAAAAAAAAAAAATACACGCTGTAACAACTATCAAAAGTCTTCGCTCGAGGTTTTTTTTAATTACCCATGACAAGCTAAAGATCGTATAAGAAATTCTGTCCAAGTTTCTTATTTTCTGTACAGCCTACAAAATCATCTAGCTACTTAGTTATCTATTTACTCACTTGCCTACTTGTCTTAATTCTCCGTGCTAGTTTCCTTTAAACTAAATTCCTCGATCTCGGTTTCCTTGTTTATTAGAATAGACTGCGTTCATGGTCCAATTTATCATATGTACAGTAGAAAGCATAATTAAAGTTATGATCTTTACTAAACAAGCTCTCCAGAATTTGTGTATAAGCATTCTTTTGACGACTCTCACGATCTGCAGCGTCAACAGCAGCAGGTACAATAAAAAGATCGGCACGTCGTAACTTTATTCTGAACTTTCTCGGTCTCTTATAAGATGATCAGCCTATCTTTATTCCTGCTACGTAACACATACGGTTGAATTTGTATAACGAACGAAGCAGCAACTATCTGTAACTCGTCGCAAGTAATAGGACGAAATGCCGAGTATTCTTGTTTAAGAATAGTGTTTGGAGAAGACGCAAGCAAATCCTAATTGCCTCCATAATAGGCGACAACGGATGGATCAATATGAAATAGAGCGTCTGTAGGTAAAAACCATCTAGTAGGGGACAACACTAACAAATTAAGCTGATGAACTAGGAAGCCGTTGATATTCAAACATACCGATTTCATTGGCCAGTAAGTTACACGTTGCGCGCCACCCATAACAAAGTGCTGTTACCATTTGCAAGATAATTTATTTCTCTATGATACCTCATAATTTGAAATTAGCATGATAAGCTAATCATCCTTAGATGCCTATACAGACGTTGGTCAAATGTCACATCGGATTAGTAGCAAATATTCAGAACAAGTTGCTGCATCTAGTTCAATTGTTGAATTATATGTTAATTATCAAGCTTTACTGGTATTGTCAATAAAGTTCGGTTAGCCTATTGTTTTACATACCTTTTTGCCCATTTGAAGGACTTGTAATTGAGTGATTGCAGTATGGAACTGTGTGGTTGATAATATTACTTAGTAAATCAAAACTCCAGGATAATATTGAAACAAAAACAATTTTTTTTTTTATTAAACAAGATATATCAAATGTTCAATTGAAAATGCGCTGTTAACAAGGTGTTAGGGGTATCAATCTTAAAATTTCAAGTTAAATCTTTTGACCAAGGCTTCAAAGTACTCTTTATCGCCAATATAGGTTTCCTTGACACTAGGTCTGTTTGAAATACCCTCAATAAATTCAGCAAGTCTAGGGTTAGACTTGACAGCTTCAATTCAAATCCCTTTAAAGCTACTTGAGGAACCATTAATACGCAAAAAGAAAGGAGCAATTGCAACATCAGCTAAAGAAAATTCGTTTCCGAGGAAGTAGGGACCGGTAGCAGATTGTTGAAGTAAAAGTTGGTTAAACTAGAAAATAAAAGCATGAATAACACTCTAAAGGTATTGTTCACTTAGTTACATACGCGAGTCAAATCAGCATTGAGGTTCTTTTCGAAATCGGCACGAGCATTCTCAGCAGAAGTATTGAATATGAATTTAAAAAGTCAGCATTGACCTTGGATGCAAAATACTCAATGGCGAATCGAATGTTGGCGCGCTTGATAGGTTCCTTGGGCAATAAACTATTATGGATTGAGTATAAGACAATATATAACTAATTTGGTGTGACGTTACTTTTTCTCGGGGAAACGGTCGTTGATATACTCGATAATGACCAAAGATTCAGCAAGGTTTTGACCTTCAACAGTCAAAGCAGGGACCTTTGTCTCGGGGTTAATGTCTTTATACCAATCAGGCTTGTTTTGCAGATCAATATTGACAGTTTCGAAATTAGCGCCGACTTCTCTTAAAGCGATAGCTGCACGTTGAGCGTAGGGGCAGATGACAGCGTTGTAAAAAGTGATTTTATCTGAAATATGTGTAAGTATACTTCATCCAAACCTTCCATTGTCTGCAATACTACCTGAGGAAGCCATTGTATATTTAGTTCAAAGAAAAATGTTTTTCGTTGTTGATATGGAAAAGAAAAAAGAGACGCGACGCGACGTCTTTTATAGGATAAATCCGGGGAAAGATACTCCGAACCGTTGCTTGCTGAATAATACGCTGAATAATTTCGTCAATGATAATAAATGATGGAAGTTTCTAACTAATGGCCATAGGATAAACCCTATTTCATAAAGCTCAGACACCAAAATTCGTCATTTATCGTGGTGTATTGCAAAATTGTATACTATATATACTATCTCGCGGCTTACAGTTGCCCAGGTCATCAGAATCATCAAGCAATAGTCTTGTTACTTGGTACGCAAATAGACCCAAAGTTGGTGAACGACGCATTTAAAGGCCGCAATGCTGAATAATACAATCATGATGCACTTTCATGCTGAATACTTGTTCCCAATCTTTCAACATAAACTTCTGTGTCGTATTAATTGGTTGAGGACAAACATATAGCATCTAAATTTGAGCAAAATTAAGAGTGTATGGGTTGCTTCTCTGGAACATGAATCATATCATGTGAACTGTATCGTTGAGTACAAACAAGTTTATATGAGAATATTTTCATGAATTCTCAATGTATCTAAACAGTTCAATATACTCAACGTGTATATTGAAGATAATGGAATATATTAATAAATGTGAATAAGGGGATCATTAAGGCTGAAGCATTCGGACTAATAATGGGATAAAAGACATAATGCATTATTCTGAACAGTATAATATGCTGGTTGTGCCTTCATGAAAAAAAGAACCGATAGGCTATGTGTTTCATTCTGGATATGAAGAACTGATATTGTGTTATTTGCTCGAGATTGGTTGAGAAATACAATAGCAACAAATGCAACAACTCCAGAGAAAATTTAAAAGGGCATACCAAAGGGGCATCCTTTCGAAGCTCGATACTGTCTACTTGAAATGCATACGCAACATGTGAAGGTATAGTTTATAAATACATTGATGTATATATCATAATACATTGAGCAACTAGGTTTCTTTGAATCAAACTTTTTATATGTTTAAAATGATTGATAAGGCCTGTTTTCAACTCTCATTTGAAATCTAAAATCTAACAAGAATTTTTCTACTTAGGTACGCTGTATTGTATTTCTATCACAGTTTGTTTAATGGCGCGGTGTTTGTCTGATGAATAAGTTGTACGGATGGTTGAAGCGAAAGATGTATCGTATATATAGCTGGGAATCAAGAGCAATATTGGTAAAATACCAAAAACAGCCAATTAGAGTAGGCGTTACTATATTAAAAGGGATCGCATTACATTGTAGTTATTGCTAACAGATATGCTTATATGTAACTCATTAAGACCATTATCAACCTTAATAAATTCATAGCACCACCATCAAATAATAGCTCTAGTAGATACATCAGTTAATTCCAAATGTGTACTAGTCAAAGCATGCTTTCTTAGACCGAGATGAACCGAAAAAAATAGGTATAATCAGATGTAATTGTATTGGTGAATGGTATTTCTCATTCAATATACGCTTCAAGTGAATCTACTGCTTAAAAAATCAGTTTAGCAGGATAACATCTACCTCAAAGCGCAATATAACTGAAAATGATGGATAAAAGTACAACTATGGCCAGTTAATCATTTGATATTGGGTGTACAACGGCAATCTTAGTTAGGGGCTTGTGCTTCCTAATGCTATAAACATTTCTACTGGATTTGATTTAATGTAGCATCTAATGATCATTGTATGTTCGGAAGTTACTGAGCCTGCTAACTACGGTTCAATTAATATAGTATACTCTGCAAGTAATTATGTGTAAACTATATATCGCAGGAATGTGTCTTTTATAACCAATCATAAACCAATGCAAACATAATAGATCAGTCAAGTAATGATTCTAATAGATAAAGAAATTCATTGTGAACATGTACCGGTTATCGGATGCGAAATTAAGTTTAAATCGACCGAGAAATATAGATATAATAAAATGATCCGTTTCAGAGAAATCCTAAGGCAAGCCTTCAAATCAAATTTATCAATTTCCATTTTTTATGGAACGTGAAGATGACATTTTTGTGCATTATTTTTTAGTGATATATGTAACATATATACTATTATTACTATTAACTTAATAAGCACTTAAGTTAAAGAAGTAGTTAAAAAAAAAAAAAAAAAAAAGTTTTTTTTATCACTTTATAAATTAAAGAAAACATAAAATGTTCTTATGTCAGCGATGCCCATTTCAATTTCATATGAATTTCTTTAAGTTCATTTTATATTTATAGAGGATGTATTTTGCTATGGTAAATACTATATGATATAACTATATATCGGAGCATTAAAAGCTGTAAATAAATGAGTACATGAATAAACAATAATGTCATTACTATGTGTTATCAGTAATTGAGTCCCAGGCTTTCCTCCTCAATTACTTCAACTAAGTCTTTCTGTTCATTAAGTATTCTTTTGCAAAAATATAAATAAGAAAGGAAATTAATAAATAACAATAACTATTATAAAACATACGTATAAAAAGGCAAACATTTCAAATACTTTGATCATCTTTTTTCTTTCTTTGAAAGTGAGTGGAATATCGGCGGTACCACATTCAATAACTTTCCATGAGAAGTCATCCTTCTTTGAATACTGTACTAGTGTTATTTTCTTTTGTATTTCGTGGATGGAGAATGCCTTCAATTTCATTAAATTGGTTTTTGAAGCCTTTTTATACTTGCACATTATATTTAATAGTATGTTGGTGGCACTGGTTATATTCTTGATAGTATCTTCTTGTGTGTGTGTGATATCCTGTATCGAACTGAAACTAAACACGAAGTAGTTACCCATTATATAATATGGACTAATAAATACTTTCCCAGAGGACTCGACAACAAGGCAACTATTCCCATGGCATGCCTCGCCAATGCCATCCAATAACTTTGTATCTACTTTACCCTCATTGACATAAAATAACACTGTCGATGCATCCCTGTCTTTTTTTTCTCCCCTTATAGAACAAAGATGATATAAAATGTAAATATTAAGTTAAGATCTTCGATTAATTAAGAAAACTTGCCAGCGAAAAGATATTAGTTTCGTTATATTCCCAAAATACTTAAACAAAGGTATAATAACTTCACTAAAATGGTTCTTTCATCGTTTACAGGGATTGGGGTGATACGCTCACAGTTGATGGCAAAGTCAAGCATGGCAAACTTCATGAAACGATTGAACTTATTGGACTCGTATTTAATAAATGCGAGATAATCACAATAATCATCTCCGTCAGACTGCACCATAGAGTTAAACAAATTAATCGAACCCGGGATGGTCTTTAACGAACCATTATTATCGAAAATGGTATTGATATGGGTATATTCATCATATGTTTCTTGAGAAGCGTGAGTTTGGTTGAAGCTGAGGCAAACATCGGCGAGTTGTTCTAATTTTGAGTAATTCGGTATTAATCAAAGTTATTTGGAGACACGAGGGTATTGGGTGTACATAAAGTGTATTTTTATCATTTACAGTTATTTTCAAAGGTTCCTAAAAAATGATAATAATCAGTACTTTTTTTTTAAACTTTATCAGTTGCGTTGGGATTTACCCTCTGCTGCGCATCATTTTCATCATCACCCTATACAAAAACATAGTTAATAGCATTGAAAAAACCAGCACTTAAACTAATCCGTACTCCAGATCTTCGCTTTCGGCTCCTATTTGCTAAGTTCTCTTCAACAAGCTCATTACTTGTAATATCCACCTCTTGATCCAAAGTTTTTTGAGATTCTTCTAGCCTTGTTTTTCTTTCCATATCTTTATATTGTTTTAAAAATTCAAGCTTCACGTTTTTTTGGCCAATAAAATTCCGTACTTTAGATATATAGTTTTTCGAAGTTGAGGGAACATCATCATGGTCTCTAAGAGTTTCCAGAGCTGCTATAATCGTATTATAAATGTCTTCCATTAGGATTATGGATGGTGTGCGTCAAGAAGTATTCCTCAATAAAACCATGTATTGACCAAGACTCAAAGTTTGACATTAATAAATCATCACCAATAGCGGCGTCTCTTCTGCACTTTTCCGTGATACACTTCTGCTTAAGGCTTGCTGCACACTTTGGAAACTTTTCAGTTGGCATTGAAAGTATAAAATGGATATGTGTAGCGTTATGAGAATAGTATAAACAATAAGAAATGAAACTCTTGCTGTCTACTCTATTAAGTGGGAAGAGAAAGATCGCCACTTTTTGTTTGCTTTCATTATAATAACGGGTGGGATACATTGACGTAATAACAACGTCTCTGGGTCTTCCTACCCATATATCTACGTAAAAAAAATCCATTTACTCTACAAGAGTGAATATATGAAGGCCTCATGAAAAAAACACTCCAAATAACATCTTTTTAGCTATGGACACTATTCCTCTCTATAGAGACGTCTTTGGCTTTCTGTGTTACTCGTTCATAAAGATTAGATGTTTCTCTGTTCATTTTGAATACAAGATACTTGTCAAGTGTGATAAGCAAATTAATATAGTATACAATAATATCTAAAGTCTTTCTACAGAGTATTGAGAAGTTCTATTTCGACTTAAACTGATCTCAGCAGAAATTTATCAATAGCCAGTTAAGATACAGGTTCCTTCAAAGGCGTTGTAATAGTGTAAATCTGATCAGCCAATCAAATTTGCTACTATTGCTAAGATCCCATGAGAAGGCTTCCATGGCTGGATATCTTTTTAGGTTCTTCAGGATATATAATCAATTGAAAGAACTAGAACAACCCATCCCTTGTTTCTAGAATTAATATTAACATAATAATTTAATAATAAAGGACAGAGTTTTATCGAGTAGTTTATTATATTTAATTATTACAGGTGTCAATCTTCCGTGAAAGGCAATATTTGTTGTGATATACTCAACCTGTGGTAATTTTGCCCAGCTAAAAATGCAAAGTACTGTAGTTATGGTTAGTAGTTCGCAATCACAAAGCAGAATGAAATTTTCGCCTCGACCAAGTTTTTAACTTGACACAAAAAAAAATCATGTCGACGTACTGACGAAAACACAAAGAGTAAGAACATTTGATCGAAGTACTTGCTTGAGCTAATAAAAGTGTAAGTGACATTATTCTTGCGATATTAGCAAAACTACATAACATACAATAGACTTTCTGACCAAAAAAAAAAAAAAAAAAAAAAAAAAAAAAAAAAAAAATCTTCATACTGATCCGAGCTCAGCTTGCCATCGCTGTAAAGTACTTTTCAAAGTGCTTTTAGAGCATCGAATCATCCTCAATAACTTTTGAAATGTGTAAAGTCTTGTATGGCATACGGACAATACACAAACAGGGAAGGATTACTTTGAGGTGTATGAAACTTTGTTCGCTCAGTGGAAAATCTACATAAAATAAAATAAAATAAAAAAGCAAAAGGAAAACTATCAAATAAAAAGAACAAATTTACCTTTATAAATAACGGCCCTTCAACCATATCGACACGAGCTCGGTTTGCCATCACCATAAGATACTTCCAATATTCCTTAGAGCATCGAGTCATACTCATTAACTTTTGAAATGTATAGTCTTTTCGTGGCACAAAAAAAATATACAAACAGGAAGGATTACTACGAGGCATATGGTGAGAGAGCGCAGGAAAATGAGAGTACTTCTTAAACCAAAACCTGTTAATAGTTTAACAACAAAATTAAAAATGCTGAGGAATTCGAACAAAATTGCAGTTTACCCAAAATAAAATAACTTTAAAAGAACGGTTTTACACTGACATGAGCTCGGTTTGCCATCACCGTAAGATACTTCCAATATTATCCTTAGAGCATCGAGTCATACTCATTAACTTTTGAAATGTATAGTCTTTTCGTGGCACAAAAAGCAGTATCAAACAGGGAAGGATTACTATGAGGTGTAATGAAGTTTCTCATCCTGCTTGGAGATTTCAATGTCTGAATCAGGTAGATGACTTTAATCCAGAATTTAAAAGAGCACACATAAAGCTTCATTATATTGAGACGAACTCAGCTTGCCATCGCTGTAAAGTACTTTCAAAGTGCTTTTAGAGCATCGAATCATCCCAATAACTTTTGAAATGTATAAAGTCTTGTATGGCATACAATATACAAACAGGGAAGGATTACTTTGAGGCATATAATGAAGGTATGCAGAATCCAACTACCAAGATGTAACTAATAACTTCATGGAAGGAGTAATAGCAAGTCAGCAAATTTATGCTTTAACGAAGACACAAAATAGCATACATTATATCTATTACTACTGAAGGGTATATCAATAGTTTGCGTTGATCATTAGAGAATGCAGAACTACAAAATAATCTTCCAAAACTCGGTATGTGAATAAAATCGCTATTAAAGCGGCCATTCAAACGAGCTCTTAAAAGTTCGACTTGTCACATGAGTTTAAACCTTTGATAACACTTGTGATTTTATTTAAATAACCATTCAAGTAATGAAAATGGCCTAGGCAGAATAGGTGTGCCTAATTAACACCACAGGCTCATCAAGACCTTTTTTTTATATATATAATAAAGCTTTATTTGTCTGACAGACTTTGTACAGGATTCGAATATGTATTGGCTTGTTAAAGAACGCTATGTATGTCTTGAATTAATAGTTATACGAAAAATAGACCATCCTTTTTTATTTTTTAAATGTATCCATGAGTCTATATATTAGGATGAAAGATTTACAAAAAAATGCTTATGTGTGTTCTCAAATATACTATCTAGATTTCTATGAAAATGATTTATTTATCTACGCTCCATACAAAAAGTAAACTTTGAAAGTTTTGCATTAAGGGATACCTTGGGATTTTTTACTAAAACTACCATTTAATACTATGATTATATTATATTTTGTAAATTATTAGAGATTTAATGATTGGTAAATCTTGAGGGGTAATGTACTTTATATTGAGAATCAGCTTCCCCTGCTGCTTTTTTATTCTACTATCCACTTGATTGTTATCTAAACGCGTCAGCGCAAAAAAAAAGTCATGCATTTTCAGTGTACTTTGTGTTCAGACTGAAATGTCAAAACTATTTTATTGAAAATAATAAAAAGGATAACGAATGGATGTATACGTATACCATGATGTTTATAAAAAAAATAAAAATTTGTACTACTAGTACTATAATACAAAAAACAATGATTAGGTGCGTTCGGCACTTGATGGGTCAAGATAGTCGCCATAATTGTTGGCTACAGGGAGGAGCGTTGCATCGTCTTCCTTCACCTCTTCAGGATATGGAGCTAGGAAATGTTCAAAGATTTCAGGCGTTTTGGGAGCACTCATTGATTGCCTCATGATATCATCTGTATTAATCTTGGTTACAACCGCATCATGCTCATGGCTAAAATTTCACGAGCTGCAATTGTAGATACACGACGACGGTACATTGCTTCACGCTTTTCTTCCTCAGATAAGCTTTCTGTTCGTTTTCAACCATCTTCTTGAAGAAGAAATCAGGATCTGTAGTGCCAAGTGCTCGAAGCAACTGCACGCTAAGATATGTAAGACCGATTTCAAAGAAGCATTCATCCATCCAAAACCTTCCCTTGGAACAATTTGAAGTCAACTCCAACATTACCATATTCAACTTGGACTTGATGAGAAAGATTTACAACGTCAAACTTCTCAGGAACCACGCCATTAAAGTCGACAAATGATTTGGTGATGCTATTAAAAAAAAAAAAGATTGAGCACCATAACTTATCATTCAAACTTCTTTAAAGACTTACGTGTAAAGAAAACGATAGGCTAAACGTCCTGCAATATCGGACATTCCGTAGTTATCAAAGCCGCCCCATGCCATGATTTGATGAGGAGCCCATCCAAATGGGAAATCCCATTGACGATTAGGGCGATCAAGTGAAATATGGCCTCGCGATTGCTCTGTACCAGAAACCAACCCACCACGGACTTCAAACTTGTAAAGACTCTTTTTTAACCGTTCAGCTTGGTTTTCAGAGGCACAGCCAGCCCACATCATCCAATAAGCAGTTGCACTTTCGTAGGTAGTCATTTTTTCCTTGACTGTATCATAATCAATAAAGATCTTCCTTGTCATTCCACAAGTACTTGTCTATCCTTTTTCTTCGCACAGAAGCCTATCCGACCATACTTCAGCTGCTTGCTTGACACCGTCAAAATCTTCAAGATCATCATCCAAAAAATCCCTAATGCAATCTGCTATATCTGTTTCATACTTGTACAAAAGAGCGTTCAAATCGACTGTAGCCAAGTTGGCACACACACCTTCAAAGCGATAAGTTGTATCATGGCCGGATTCTCTGACTGCACGATCATAAAAGTACTCATCCAGTTCAGGTTCTTGCACCTCACCATTATTATACATGATGTTGAATTCTGAAATAGTGACATTGTGCTTCTTGGCAACTTCAAGATTACATGATCAAAATGAGAAGCCTCGGTTTCAGGCGTATACCAAGACCTTCAGGTCGATAACGCGACAACATTGTCTTTTTATCCAGTCTTGGTTCAGCCATCCATATGGTATGATACTCTTTGATAGCAGATTTCAAAATCTCACGAAGCCAAGCTTTGTTTTCTTCTTCTTTGGCGGGATCCAATCTTTCGTAAACCCTGATGGCCATGTCAGTCAAGAACGGAGGCTGGGAACGACATAGATAATATGATCGATTGGCGTTGAGAATCTTTCCGTAGTGCTTGATTTCATATGCAAAATTTTCAGCCATGCCTTTGGCTAATTCGATTCGGCCATCAGCCAAAAGTCCCAGCGTTTCAAAATAAGAGTCCCAGCCATACATCTCGTTGAATCGACCGCCTGAACAACAAACGGAACACCGCTATAGTCCACATTACCTTGATCATCGACTGTTTGTTCATAGCCAAAGCCAAGATGCCAGGTTTGTCATTGATACTCTTCACATACTCGGGAGTGATATCCTTGGGAAGGTATTGAACGTCTAGATGAAGATGTTTCTTTTCTTCAGAGACACGTTATAGTACTCGTAGATGTCAGTCTCATCATATGGAATAAATTCTAGGCGCAATATCGCTAGATCTGTTTTTGGGATCAGCACAAATGGATTCAAGGCCATCGCCATCGATAGAACGAGTCAGCCCATCCCAAAAAAGATGGCGTATCATTCTGGACAAACGTTAACGGGTTCTCTGATAATCGGTCTTCGTCTAGAACAATATATTTTCTGCCGTAGTCTTTGGCCAAAGCGAGTTTCCTGCAGCAAGTTGGACAGCATAATTACCTCGGATTTGGAATCGCTTGAATCCCCAGAATCCGCAGTTCCGAGAGATAGGATCTTGGGCCCAAGGTCATTGATAGTGATTTGAAAGTCCCCATCTGTATCTTCTTGTTCCAGAATTCGAGTCAGTGTAGATTCAACATCGATGAGAAAACGACGGTTCTTTCCTCGGTCCTCTGAATATAGATAATGGTCAGTACGAATTGGTAAAGATAGGAATGCTTATGACTTA